>PVIW01003668.1:0-159262 GCA_004026585.1 Noctilio leporinus
AGAAAGAAGGAAAGAAAAGCAAGAAAGCAAGAAAAGAAAGAAAGAAGGAAGAAGGAAGGGAGGAAGAGAGAAAGAGAAAGAAAGAATGAGATAAAGAACAAAAGAAAGAAAGAGAAAGAAAGAAGCTAAAATATATCATCTAACTTTATACTTAAAAGAACTAGAAAAAGAAAAACAAGCAAAGCCCAAAGTTAGTAGAAGGAAGGAAATAAGATCAAAGAAGAAATAAGAGAAATAGAGTCTAAAAATATGATACAAAAGATCAATGAATGTAGGAGCTGGTTCTTTGAAAAGATAAACAATATCAACAATCTTAAACCAGACTCATCAAGATAAAAAGAGAAAAGACCCAAATAAATAAAACCAAAAATCAAAGGGAGAAATAACAACTGATACTGAAGAAATACAAACTACTGGAAGAACATATTATGAATAATTATATGCTAACAAACTGGACAATCTAGACAAAATGGATAATTTCTACAAACACACAATCTTCCAAAACTATATCAGGAAATATCAGAGAATTGGCATAGACAGTTTACACCTAGTGAAATTGAAGCAATAATAAAAAACTTGCAACAAATGAAAGCCATGCACTGATTGGCTTTACAGGTGAATTTCATCAAACCTACTGAGAACTAACACTTCTCCTTCTCAAATTATTTCATAAAATTCAAGAAGAGTGAAGATTCCCAAGCTTATTTTATTAGCCCAGCATTATCCTAATTCCAATACTATGTACAGACACTACAAAAAAAAAAATTAAAGGCCAATATCCCTGATGAACATAGACACTAAAATCCTTAACAAAATATTAGCTAACCAAATACAACAGTACATCAAAAAGATCATACACCATGAGCAAGTGGGATTTATTCCAGGAATGAAAGGTTGGTACAACATTCACAATCAATAAATGTGATCCACCACTTAAAATGAAGAATAAAAATCACATGATCAGATGAATAAATACAGAAAAGGCATTTAATAATATCCAGCACCCATTTATGATAACACTCTCAATAGAGTGAGATTAGAGGGAACATACCTAAACATAATAAAAGTCATATATAACAAACCCACTGCCAGCATCATACCCAATGAGCAAAACTACAAAAACTACATGCATTCTCCTTAAGATTGAGAAGTGGAAAGCAATGCCTACTTTCACTTCTCTTATTCAACATAATACTGGAAATCCTAGACATAGCAATCAGGCAAGAAGAAGAAATAAAGGCATCCAAATTGGAAAGGAAGAAGCAAAACTGTTGTTATCTGCAGATAACATGTAACTGTACATAGAGAACCCCCAAGATTCCACCAAGAAACTAGTAGACCTGATAAATTCAGCAAAGTAGTAGGGTAAGAAATTAATGTCTATAAATAAGTTTCATTTTTATATGCCAATAACAGAAAGGAAAGTTAAGAAAACAATTCCATTCACAATTGCCTCAAAAAGAAAATACCTAGGAATAAACCAACCAAAGTTGTAAAAGACCTATACTCAGAAGACACTGAAGAAAGAAACTGAAGAAGATACAAATAAATGAAAGCACATAATGTGTTCATGGATAGGAAGAATTAATATCATTAAAACATACATACTACCCAAACCACTCTGTAGATTCAATGTAATTCCTATCAAGGTTCCAATGATGTATTCCACAGAGCTAGAACAAATATTTCAAAATTTTATATGGAACCATAAAAGACCTCACATAGCACGTGATACTGAGAAAGAAGAACAAATTTGAAGGAATATTGCTACCTAATATCAAATACTATAAGACCATGGTAATCAAAACAGCCTGGTACTAGCATAAAAACAAACGCACAGACCAATGGAGTAGAATAGAGCCCAGAAGTAAATTTATGCCTTTATGGTCAATTAATATTCTAAAGAGGAAGCAAGCACATAGTATATTGCACCAAAGTTAGTTTATTTAATAAATGGTATAGAAAATTGGACAGATATGTTTTAAAAAAATGAAACTAGACCACTTTCTTATACCACACATGAGAATAAATTCAAAATGGATCAAAGACGTAAATGTTAGACCTGAAACCGTATAAGCTAGAAAAATATGTAGGCAATAAAACCTCAGACATTGCTCATAGAAATATTTTATCAGATGTATCTCCCTACGCAAGGAACACAAACAAAAAAATAATAAATAATGGGACTGCATCAAAATAAAAATTTTGCACAGTAAAGGAAATCACAGTAAACTAAAAAGGCAACTCACAGAATGAAAACATATTTTCTGATACATCTGACAAGGAGTTAATATCCAAAATTTATAAAGAATTTACAAAACTTAACACTAAACAAAAATACCAATAAAAAATGGGCAAAGGATCTGAATAGATAATTCTCTAAAGAGGACATACAGATGGCCAACAGACATATGAAAAAATGTTTGTCATTAATCATCAGAGAAATGAAAAATAAAACCACGATGAGAATTCACCTTACACTTGTCAATGGCTATCATCAATAAATCAACAAACAACAAGTGCTGGTAAGGATGTATAGAAAGGAGAACCCTAGTACACTGTTGGTGGGAATGCAGGATGCAGCCACTGTGGAAAGCAGTATGGAGATGTTTCAAAAAATTGAAAATGTATCTGTGTTTCAACACAGCTATCCCACTGCTGGGACTCTATCTGAAGGAACCCAAAACACTAATTGGAAAGATTATAAATACCTCTATGTTCATTGCAGCATTACTTACAATTGCCAAGATATGGAAGCAGCCCAGTTGTCCATCAATTGATGAGTTGTAAAAAAAACTATGTGATATTTACACAATGAAATACTACTCAGCTGTAAAAAAGTTTTACCCTTTGCAACAGGATGGACTTGCAGAACAGTGTGCTAAATGAAATAAGCCAGTCAAAAAAAAAACAGACAAATACCTATGATTTCATTCATGTGTGGAATCTAATAAACAAACTGATCTAACAAGGAAAATAGGGACAGACCAATAGATGGAAAGCAGGGTGATAGCTGTGGGAGTAAATTAGTGGGTGGAGTGATTGAGCCAAAAGTAAAAAAGACTCCTGGACATGGACAACAGTGTGGTAATTGCTGGGGGAAGGGAGGTATAAGGGGGCTAAATGATAATGGAAAAATATAAAATAAATACTAAATTTAAAAAAAGAAGAGGAGTATTAAAGATCAGACCAAAACTTAATTCACCAGTGAAACCCTTCCTATTTAAACAACGTCAAAATAAATACTTTTAATAGTGAAGTTGGATTTTACTTTTTCTCTCTGAAAATAAGCACTGCTAAAAACACAAAACATTCCAATAAGATAAAATTGGTAATGCTATCATAACTAAGAATAGAATCAAGTTTGAGAAGACAACTCACATTTTTTGCTTCAAGTACCAAAGGTTAAAGATGATAATAAAAAGGGTATTGTCATATCTTAATATATCTCTAATCAAAGGAATCACACAAAGTTTAGAAATGTCTTTTCTTTCTTTTAGAATAATAAAAGAATATTTGTGATGTATGGTACTATTTAATACTAAAAAGTCATCATCAAAATTAAAATTACCTAACTGGTTTATATGAAATTATTATTTAATTTTAAGACTCATTTGCCTGATGCATAATTTATTGGAAAGTAATAGTTGTGTAAAACAAAACATGAAAATTGCTTCATTTATAAATATAAATGATTGATTCTTAAGTTGCTTTCTAATTGAAAAATGTTATTAAAGATCAGAACGCAAATAACTTTGGGGGAAGGAATATTGAATATATTAAATAGATACATCATTCCATCAGACTCTTGTTTCAAAGCTATAAAATTGCTGTTTCAATAACCCAAATCATATTACCAGCAAGTGTGGCAAGAATCATTATAGGATGTTGAGTTTTTGGGTTGTGTTTTGTTTTGTTCCTAATTTAACTCCCTCCATATACAGGTTCAGTTAGATCATTTGAATCAAATCAGCTGTGATGAGTTAACTTGTAGGCTCTGGTTTCTTATAGACTAAAATAGCAGTAAAAATAAAAAACACACAGCAGCAACCTCAAGACACTATGTAGATTATTGGAGATAAAAAAGACCTTTAAAATAAAACCTCTCCCCTTGCGAGGACAACCCTATGATTAGAAATATATTATGATATGACAGGGTCCCTTTATTCATCTTTAATCTTTTGATATTTGTGAGTGAAAAACGTGAGTTGTCTTCTGAAACTTGATCCTGCTTTTAGTCATGATAGAATTTATTAATTTTATCTGTCTTTCTCCTTCAGTACTTTAGAAGATCTTAACGTACTGATGACCACTGTTTTTGTAGCATTTGTTTTGAAATCTATTATGAAGCAGTAACGCAGCCTACAATGTGAAATACATAAAGCATTAGCATTTAAAATGTATCATTAGCATACCAGTACTCATTAGTACATTACTGTAAGCTTCCAGTTTCATTAGTCACAGTTCTGTTTATTAACTAGATTGAACATATTGCTGTCTGATTTCTAAAGTGTTAAAGTGGGGAAATCCCACTGACAGATGAATCTTTTTAAAAAACATAAACTTAGTAAGCTTTTATGGCATACTAGGAGAAAAAACTTAAAAGAGTACAGGAGATCTAATTTTAATTATATTCTAGACACATTTTGTAAATAGCTACTGCTTTTCCTGTCCTCACCACCTCCTATATTTTACTATTTTTATTAATCTAGAGTTTATGATGTACTTTAATTAATTATAAAGTTTTTTAACAGAAAATACAGTGTTTATGATCAAGAATCACCTATTTGCAAACTTAAACTACGTTAACTAAATTGATCACCAAAAATGAGTCTGCTTTGAAACTTGCAAAACTTTGAAAGTTAATTTACAGTCATTCTTTCCAATAGAGAAGAGCAGGTTTGAAATCATTATGGTAGAAAATGTTAATATTCTGCAGGAACCAGGGAGCTTCACTAAAATATTTTGTCTATGGTTTAAGAGATAGAATATCACAATTGACAACGATTATTGCTCCTAGTAGAAAATTGTTGCCAGCTGGAACAGCCCTTGGGTAAAATAGTATAGAAATCTAGAAGACAAAACCCATGCTGAATAAGAAAAGAGAGCTCACATTAAATTTTCTGAAGAGATAAAATTAAAGACACATCTGCTGACCCAGGCTTCATGTTCACTAAACAAGGAAAAAATATAATAATCTATCTTTTCTGCTTGACACTGAAAATCATTGTTAAAAGACTCCTTGATTTCACATGTTTTGCTTATCTCTTGGTGGCAGAAGCAATCTGCTATGGACCCTGCATGACCCTATACTCTCTGGCTGCATATGCCAATAATAGAGGTCCTCACTACTTTTACACCTGCTATTTCTCAGGACTGTGCTTTCAGCAAGAGGCACTGAGGGATGAAGTAACATCTTCCCCAAAGAGTAGATTTGCTTCCATTTAAGATTGCCTAAGCCCTTCCTCCCCTACAACGCAACCTAATGCATGCAGACACATCAGCTTGCCCCCATCTGCGCTGCACTTGTGGGGTGTGGGGCACACGGGAGACTAGCACACCCCAATATGGAGCTCTGGCTATTATTACTTTGCTTGAGTAATGAAGTCCTTTGTTTTTGACCCAGGAGTCTCATGTTTTCGGTCAGCATCCATGGAACCCTAACAAGCTAGCTTCTTAACTCATAAGTACATTAAAATCTAAGACTCTGCTGAGTTCTTGACAGTTAAAATAGAGCACTGCTTTTAAGAAATATATAACAAAAAAATTATTTACCCAAAATATTTTAAATACTTTCCCCATATCTATTTTAACAACTAAAACCTCAAGCCATATTTTTATTATTGATAACGTATGTGTGCAAATGATTTTAAAATGTCATAAGAATTATATCTTGCCATTAATAATATTAAACTTTTAGTAAAACTACTAAAGATTAAGCATTAGACAGTGTCAGAGGCTGGGTTTAAATCTGACCAGGCCACTTGCTGATAGGCTATGGCCTCATGAAATTACTTCCAAATCTGTAAAATGGGTAAAGACATAGGACATTCCTTATATGGTTGATTAAGGTTTTTAATGAAATACAGTAAGCACTTGACATACTGTCACTTTGTGGCCTCCCAATGCAGGCTTATTGTACATGAATCCAAATATTGTTCAGTTGAATGGAATATTATTAATTTTATTTTTAAATGTATGTAACTTCCATATGGACATGCTGACATTTGTTATTTGATTTTTCTGGGCTGCGTTAAAAGTTAAGGTTAGCCAGAGCCTTTGAAAAGGTCCCTAAGAGGTTCAGATGCTCTAATGGAGACAAACGTAGTCACCATTTTTTTAAAAGATTTTATTTATTATTTTTAGAGAGAGAGGAAGGGAGGGAGGCAGAGAGGGAGAGAGATATCAATGTATGGTTGCCTTTCACCTGCCTCCAGCTGGGGACCTGGCTGGAGACCTGGCTTGCAACCTCCTTATGTGCTCTGGCTGGGGAATCGAATCAGCAACCTTTGGGTTCGCAGACTGGCACCTTATCCACTGTGCCACCAGCCCAGGGCCTCGTTTAAGATTAGAAAAAAGAGAGCAGTTTACTGGGGAGCCGGAGCCCTGGATGCTAACAGCCCTGAGCAACACCCAGGTGGGAAATCCAGCAGACTAGAGACTTCCAGAACAGAGACCAGGACCCAGAAAATGACCACCCACAGGTAAGGAGTCCAGGGTCTGGAAATTTAAAATTTGCCAGACCTGTGGATTCTCACCTATACTATTTGCCTACCATCTTGGGCAACCAGAAATTCACATGTGGAAATAGCATCTAGGAATATGGTCCTATACAAAGTTATTCTGTCTCTGCATCATAAATACTAATCATATATAAAAGAGCATTTCAAGGATAGAATTTAAGGAAGGATTTTGGCTTCCCAAACCCTACCATTAAAGCAAGCTCCAGTGAGTCTAGCAGTTAAGGCATTTATCTGAATGATAAGCTTCTTTACAATTTTGATTCCTAATAACAAAAGCTGCTACTTACTGAATTATAAAAATACATATATTAGGGTTAGCCTCTCCCAAGATTCATTTTGAAGTGTAGAATATGCGTATGCTTGGCTGTCAGAGATGGTCTTGGCGTTTCCTGGAAGCTTTTAATTTCCAAAGATAGAATATGCAACTTCCAGCCTTCACACTGAATGAGTATTTATATGGGAAAATTGTTTAATAGCTACAATCTACCTAGGAGATAGAGACATAGTAGAGTACCTTTGCCCTTATTAGGAACTTATTCATTGAGTTTCGTAGAAAACTCAGAAAATGGAAATATTGCCTCATTGCAGAACTAAACTGTTAGGTGTAGTGATTTTTCACTGACCAGGTGGACCCTCATGCTATAGGATGGTTTTGAACAGATGATGACTTCCCACGGTGAGTGGGTGAGCTGACCCACTGCATCAGCAACAAAAGCAACACGTTGGGAGGTATCCGCTGGCACGCTTTTCCGAACCAGCCACTCTTTCCCTTTGAAAAGGCTCATCTATACATCTAACTGAAAATGCATGATTAAAATGTAGGGAGATATTTACATCAAGTAAAACTTGATAAAGAAACATAAGAAAGTAAAAATAATTCAAAAGCAAACACTTGTCATAAACATTGGTCATTTACATCCTGAGGGAACATTGACTACTAAAACATTAGCATTCTTTATTTAGTTTTTGTTTTAATAGTACTTCATGATATGCTTTAAAGTCTAAATTGTTACAATAAAGTGCCTTTGTAGTATCGAGAGATTTTATATATGAAGTGGGCATGCTATGCATTTTGTGGTTTAATTTATTAAGAAGGGAACATATATTTATGAGAATTAACACTTCATAAAGAAAATGTCAAGTTCCTATCTGACCTGTTAACTATATTCAATGACATTAAAGGGCAGCATTTGCAAAGTGTTTCTGGTGACAAATTTATGACCTTGACCCTCATAATTAAATTACTTAATTCTGGAATATTTTATGGTTCTTAATTGCATACTTGACTTTATTTACATTTTCTTTTTCTCTTGATTGTACTAGAAAATTCCACATTGTTTCCTTTTATTTTAATACCCACTGACCTTTTACAGACAATAAAACCCAAAATGAGAATAATGACCAAATACTAAGTCTGTCACTTAGGCCTGTTAAATTTAAATCTTCCAAGAAAGTGTGGGTATAAAACAGAATCAGAATGGCATTTTATATCACTTAAATTTTCAAAAGATTTTGAAATAACTTATTAGAATCACAAGATATTTTTGCATTCTCTTTAGCTGACAAAAACATGTCAGTCTTATAGTTTTTAATATTAGTGTTAGGTTTAACTATAATTGAAATATGCTATATATACAAAATGGCAATTTTGTATGGTCAACCTTTTTAAAATAAAAAATTCTTAATTATTAGCAAAACTGTCAGTAACATAATACTTTAGAAACACGTATTTTTCAGACGTATTTTTCAGATACGTGAAGAGAGATGCTTCAAACCATTTTTTGATGATTCTATTTTCTGAGTTAAATATTTAAACCATCCACAAGTTAACGTGGATTAGACAAACTCTTTAGAGAAAATTTAGTGTGTAGTTTATTTATTATTATTTAGTATGTTACCGTTTTTTGTCAGAATTTTCTGATTTGGTGTCTGTGGTTAGAGTACACATGGGTACAGCCAGATATTTTCACAGCTCAACAGCTCAAGAAAATACATTTGCATGGGAATTTCATAGCAGGCCTTTCAAGTGATAAGGTTATTTATTTATTTATTTCAGTAAATTTAAGACTGATTTTCCTTTTGTAGTGGGGTCTTCCTATAGAAAACATGATTATACTTATTGCAGCTGATGTTTGTGTCTTCACTTGCTAGTGATGTAAAGACTAATTAAAAAGGCGAGAGGAACTAACACGCTTGTGTTCATGTTGAGCATGGAGTTGCCTCAGCTTCTCTCCTCAGTAAACACTCTGAACGATGGTTGCTATTTCCATTGTTGGCTCTGTGTTGATGACTTCCGGAGCTACAGCTTTAGCCCAGACTGTCCAAGCTTCAAGCTCCTTCTGTCCAGCTGCCTAAAACCATCTCTCCATGGTGCCATCATCTGCTATGATTCTGTTCAATAACTTCCCACCAGGGGGCACTTACACCTATGGAAGGAAATGCCACTAGACAAAATTCTTCACAGGTTTCCATATGCAATATCAAGAGTTCAATGAAAAACTACAAGGCAATTTAAAAGCAATATATAGAATCAACAAAAGCCAGGAGGGGAAAATAAAGACACAGGTGATTCAGCTGTTGGAGTTTTTTAGAGACTATAATTAACATGTCCCAGGAAGTAGAAGCAAAAAAATGGAGCCTAGTCCCAAAATAATGGGAAACTTTTAGAGCCCAATGGAATGTGCAAAATACAGATCTGTATGTTTTATCCCACTACTTGGAACTTTGCTGTGGCTTCCTTGCCTGTAGGAAACATCTACACTAAACTCCTTGCCATATTAGAGGGAAGCACTTCAGACCTGACTCCTACTTAATTCTTCAGCCCAGCTGCCAACTACCTAGGAATTCTGTGCTTTAGTTAGATACAATTATGGGCAGGTCACCCAACATTGTGCTTTCATTTATGTTGCAAAATGCATTCATGCCTGATGCTCTTGGAAATTGGAATGCTGTCACACTGCCCACTTAGAAAATGTTGGGGTCCCCCAGGAAGGTGTTGGGGCATGGAGCCTTGCACAGGCTAGGCCAAACCTGTAAGACCTGACCAGAAAACCAGGAAAGCTGGGTGCATACAGGCCTCGATGCTGTAGCGAGGGGGTCCCTGTGGTAATCTGGCTTGAGAACATTCCATATGTTCTTCGAAGTCTGACCTGTGACCTAAACTTCTTTGACTTGTGTATTGCACCTGCAGCAGATGTTAAACCTTAACTCACATATAATCTCACCCTCTCTAAAATTCTTCGAGCCACCTGGAGTTCTTGGGATCACCTTGTGTAACAGGCCATAGCCTGAAGCAGAATTGTCATGTTCCTTCTATTGTTATCTAAACTTAACAACATCTTTTCTATAGAATATTCTTCTGTGGTAATGATTTATGGTGTGTATGTACATCCCCAACCTTGTATACTCAATAAAAACTTTAGGAAGAGGACAATTGAGGCATTTGTCTCTCAGATCCATGCCAGCCTTCTCTCCCCTAGCACAAGCTGCCTGGAAATTCGTCATTTCATCTGCGTCACTGAGGGATCTCTGCAGGTTGGGGGTCACCCACAAGAAAATATATATGTACAAATAACTATAGCAAGTAAGGTGTTCTCTGAGACATTCTCCTTAAAACTGTCAGATTTAGCCCTGGCTGGTAGCACAGTGGATAAGGTGCCGGCCTGTGAACCTAGGGGTCGCTGGTTCGATTCCCCAGCCGGGCCACATGGGCAGGTTGCAAGCCAGGTCTCCAGCCAGGTCTGTGGCTGGAGGCAGGTGAGGGACAGCCATGCATTGATGTTTCTCTCCCTCTCTGCCTCTTTCTGGAAATAATAAATAAAATATTTTTTAAAAAAACTGTCAGATTTAGATATTCCATTCAGTGTTCCCATAGCACCAGTTACATCAGCTTTTGAAAAACTTTCCATTTATGTGTCAATGTTTTACGCCTCTGTTGGTCCTCTCTAGTAAGCCAGGAGCAGTGATGTGCTACAGCTAAGGTGCTGGCTCACAAGATCCCTTATAATGTTCTGAAGAATTTTGTGAGTTGGTGGTTCAACAAGTCATTATTAGAAATTAAATTATTTAAACTAAAAATTAAATTAATTATATTACAGGCAAAGATAGTTTACGTCCAAAAACTAATTAATATCTACTTATTTATTACAATTTGTGCTCTAACCAAAATGATATATAATGGTGGTCTACTATTTATCTCTTTCCAAACCTGTTTTTAACAATATTATGTTGATAGCTTGAAATTAGCCATTGTATTTACACCAGAAATACAATTGGAAACTCTTAAAGCCAGGACTTAATCTTCTGCTATCATGATTACACAAACTCAAGAAAATTATGGAGAAATGTTAATAATGCCAATTTAACTTAAAAGTATGCTATGTCTATAATCTTTACATTGTTGCATAGAACACAAGTTGAGAAAATATTTTTCTAATATAAGAAAAACATTGTCCAATTCAGAGCAAAGTTGTTCACATCACTGACAAATGAGTTAAGTTCTGACATACATTTCAAGGTTTCCCTTTCATTTTATTTGCTGACATAAATGTTATTTCAAGGATTTGTATCTATTCTGTGGATTTGCTGTGTAAGGCTTTAAATAAAAGGAAGGAAGGGAGGGAGGGAGGGAAGGAGGGAGTGAGGGAAGAAAGGAAGACAAACATAACAGTCTTCCACAGACCAAATGGTAAAGCCAGCCTTTGTAAATGGAGACAGTACTACTATATAATCATTATATGAAATGTTTCTATTCTAGAGGTGATTGATTTAAGTCAATCCATACCTATGTTGGGTGAGAATAGTTTTCTTTGTGTTAGTTTAAAAATTCAATACCTATTTATTGAGCAAATACTCTGTGGAATACACTATGTTAAGCACCACAAGTCTGTAGTCTTTACTTTTCAGTAGCTAAAATTCTAAAAAGAGAAAATTGCAGAAAAATACTGTGTATGTTTGTACACTCTAAATACCAGTGAAACACACACACACACACACACACACACACTCCTGCATGTTATTAGAAGTCAGAGGGTAGAAATTTGCCATATGCTTGGAAGGAGCAGAAAACTTCCTGAAGGTTGTGTAATGCAACATGGCTTTTAAATCAGTAGCATTTACACAGATGGAAACTATCCCCCAATGCAGAGGAAAAATATGAGATGGAAATCATGAATGAAAAAAAAAGAAATCAAAGTCAGACTTACTCTATGTAAATAATAGCAATACTATATAAAGGATAAACCAGATAGAGAAGAAATAATATTTTAAAAACTTTTAATTTATGAAAATATTAGTCTTTTGATTAAATAAGCTCAAAAGTTTCACTCAAGATTAATGTGGAAACTTCTTACTACACATTTTTGTTTACATTTCTGATCAAGATAAAGAAAAAGATTTATAAGCCTCCAGACATAAATGAAGTTCTGGATTTGTGGGGTGTAAAGAAGTCCATTTCTGGGGGGAAAAAACACACCAGCAAAGGTCCAGAGGCAGAAAAACTAAAGGTTTTTTTCAAAAGTAGTGCATAATCGAGATGACTATCTAGAGCTGAGGGTAAAGCCAATGATCCCAAGAGGAAAAAAACTAAACGACTTGCAGAATAGAATGACTGATAACTTTCTGCAATGAAAAATCCACATTAGCTTTGTTAGCATTAATTTAATCAGATAACCAAAATCACCACACAGCATTATTTTATGAGATCTAAAAATCATAGAATGCATAATAAACTAAACAACTTTTATTTTGCTTCTCTTTCTTCCTCCCTTCCTTCCTTTCTTTTTTTTCTCTTAATCAATAATCACTATGTTGGTTTTATAGAAAGTTGACTACAATTTAAGAGTCCTGAATTTTATAGTTTTAATCTTAATTATGATTACTATTAGTGGAAGAAAAAAATCTCCTAGTGGGGTTGTAACAAATTTGTTAGCACTACCATTGGGATATTATCACAAATGCTTTTATCTATCCATAATATTTTAAGCAGAAAATTTTATTTTAAAATTTCTAAATTGTCTTCATCAGTATCGATCAAAATTCAGAATAAATCCTAGAGTAGGTTTTGTTACTTCAATGATATGCTGAATAATTATTAAGCATTAATATTTAGTCCATGAAATATTATTCAGAGCTGTGTGGAAATTTAATCTAGTAAAACTTGGTGCAGTGTGACTAACCAAACATAAAAAGGAAGTCAAGGTCACATTGTATCAAATTTCATTAAGAAAAAACCAGACCACAAGTAGTCAGAATGATTGCTAATAAGTCTTTCTACCATCTTCTGCCTCAGGGGTACGACGATGGCTTCGGGGCTGAATATGATGACCAGACCTACGAGACGTATGATAACAGCTATGCCACCCAAACCCAAAGGTAAGGCATTTGCTGTCTAAAGCATCCTTCCCCGTCTTAGTTCTAATCCTGATATTTCATTATGTTAGGTGAGACATTCTAATAGTAGTTTTTCTCCATTGTCCTTCTGAATTATAAAGTTGTTTACTAGACTGTGAGAGGTAAAAGATAATAACAAAATTGTGTTATTTTGAGACATGAGAGGTAAAAGATAATAACAAAATTGTGTGTTATTTTGAGACATGATGATTATCATAACCCACCAACTATTAATATAACTATGTTTAATGAAAAATATTATTTTTAAAGATTGTTTGAGTGAATTCATAATTAAGACAACAATGACCACCAATCACTTGTTCAATGTAGCTATTTTCCTTAAAATGTAATTTTTATTAGTAAAACAAAAGATAAAGAAGTGGTTTAGTGCTTTGAAGAGAGGAAAATTCATACAACACAGGAAAGGTATCAAGAATACCTTTCCTTTCTTGATGGGTTTCTAAGTAATTGTTGAATGTATCTCATTATATTGACTAAAAATTTGTGATATCACTGAATTTGTACATTTTTTAGAGTCAAATCAATTTAGGTATTATTTACAGACAGTAAATTTTGCCCATTGAGGGTATAGTTGTGTGCTGTGCATTTGACAAATGCAAACCACCAAAATTTAGATGTAGGGCATTTGAATCTGTCCAAGATGTTTTCTTTCAGTTCTTGCTAGACAACTTTTCAACTCAGCCTTTGAAACCACAACTTGTTTTTTGTCACTACAATTTTGCCTTTTCTAGAATGTCAGATAATTAATATGAAGCAATACAATATGCAACATTTTGAGTTTCTTTACTTAGCATAATGCATTTAGTATTTATTCATGCTGTGTGTATCAGTGTTCTGGTTTTTAAATTACTGTGCAGTTTTTTGTTGTAAGGATGTACAACAGTTTCTTCATTCACTGTTTGATGGACATTTAGATTGTTTCTGTATTTTTACAGTTTTGAATAAACTTAAAATATATGCATTTTTAGAAAAATCAGTCACGAGTTTTTTTTCTTAAATAATTTTTTTGCTTAGTTTTGATTTCATGGAAAAGGTAGAGTCCATGTACTATTAGTTGATTCTCCCTATTTGTGATTGATAGAAACCAATATTACTCCTTGTCACAAAATCATTATAGAATTAATCACTTAATGATCAACTTTATTGGCACCCAAAGAAATTTGGGTGATTTTAAAGTAATATTTAGAGGAGAGAGAGAAGATGGCAAAGAAAGAAGCAACTGTAAGGTCATTACGTGTATTGCATAAGCGTGCATTTTTCATGGCCTGAGGGACAGCATAATGAAAGGGGTCAAGGGCAATTCTATTTAAAGGGAATACTGCAGGTGGTTAGGAGAAAGATGAGTGTGAACTGATACCTTTAAAGTGAAACATAACATGAGATATCATTATGGAAATGGCCATCCTCAGCTTTGAGTAATTGGTGCATTTACAGTAGGTTAAATAGCAAAGCCATCATGAACTAAGAGCTTTTACTGTGAGTAATACCTGAATTGTCCCAATTACCTATTGAAGCATAGCACAGTTATTTAGGACTAGGAAAAGCTTTGCATCTCATCACAGACACTGAATTGAGCAGTATATGCAACTTGGCTACATATTTAAAACAATATTTTCTACTAAACAGCTAATATATCACTGTATGATAGGATGTAAAAAATAGTGATAATAACTGTGGCTGGTGTGGCTGAGTGGATTGAGTGCCAACCCGTGAACCAAAGGGTTGACAGTTCAGTTCCCAGTCATGGCACATGCCTGGGTTGCAGGCCATGTCCCCAGTTGGGGGTGTTTGAGAGGTAATCACTCAATGATGTTTCTTTTCTTCTCTTTCTTCCTCCCTTCCCCTTTCTGTAAAAATAAATTTTAAAAATCTTTTTTTAAATAGTAATAATAAAATTCCTTATCTTGTAGAAAACATGATTACCATGCACTACAAACACAACTAATAAATAACCCTGTAAAGTTACATTCAGCTTGTAGATTTTGAAATAATTTTCTCAAAGTGAGAAACCTAAGCCTTTTCTCCTGTGTAATTTAAATAGGTTTAACTGACACTAAAAAGAGAGAAAAAAGAAAAATTGGGAATTAAGATAAGTTATCTGTATTTAAAAAGTGAACACTAAAATAATTGAACATAACTATGTTTAAAAAGCAATGGCAATGTGGAATAATTCTGTTTAAATATTCTTGTTTAAATAAAGTATGATTTATATGTAAGAGAACATTTTCTATATGCTTCTGCTACCTTCATTTTTCCCTTTACTATCCATTCAATTTTCTATTGCTAGATTCTTTGCACCCTTATAATTCTAGCTCAACTCTAACTCTTCCAAAAAATCTTTCCCTAATCCTCTTTTTTAGGGACAGCCTGTTTTTCCCCTGAATTCCAAAAGCACCAAATCTTTATTTCTATGTGGTATTTTCTATTTTTATTTCTCTGACTTACATTGGGACCACGTGTATACACTTCTTATCACCCTTACTACTTGGCCAGAATCCTTGTTAGATCCACCCCCATGTCCTTCACGGTAGCATTGAGACTATCAGGAGCTATGTGTTGAATATAGATGATTGTTGAATACATGAGTGTCGGACCTAATGTGTACCTAGACTAAAAAGATTTAAAGCAACAGCCTCATCCCTCAAAAAGAAAATCATATTTAGAATTATATGTATCATATTTTCTGATAAAATATGTATGTTTTGAGATATCTTAGTGCTAAGTGAGAAAAGGCAAAGAAAGCAGATCATGAAATTAGTTGTAATGATACTAATATTCTGTATTATAATAATGATAAGATAATAGTATGTATTCCGATAATTATAAAACAACTATTTTGGTAAAAACATATTTTCATACTAGTACTAGTATGAAACATTTTCATACTAGTATAGCTATGGCACATTAGAGGTTCTCAGTAAAGATTTGTTACCTAAATGAAATAAAAATAAATGAATGCACTAATGAATGAATGAAATTAACACTATTGTTTCAAAAACTCTGTGTGGAAAAATGCTTCACTGTAATATTAATTTGTAATACAAAAGAATAAATACTGAGAAATCTTATTACATAATTATGAGATCTCTTTTAGATTACTTCTGTTGATCCAACTATGCCAGCAGACAGTAAGATTAACCGTCCAGTTAAATAAGCACTTGTTATATATTAGGTGTGCCAGAAAGTGTACTCACCAGAAGGTATACTTCTTTTTACACTTTTGAATACATTTTAACATTTGCCCCAAATAATTTGAGAAGGAGTCATTTGCAAGCTGTGTGTATATTTGAATAAGTATAAGTGGAACAACTACTAGAGGATAGCCAGGTCATTTTCTACAAGAATCAGTCCACATTTGTTCCTTTTTCAAATGGCAGCTCTTTGTTTGGACTTTGGATTTATGGAGGAAATGGAGAAAATTTCTGAAAAAGTGGAATAAAGACTATATGAGCATAAAACTTCTCCATCATTTATAAACAACTATTATCTTAGCTTTGTCATAACCAACATCAGAAAAAATGCTGATTTAGAATCTTGAAGGTAAGACAATAGGTTATGAGTGACTTAGTAGACCTAAGATGAAACATTAAAAATTTTAGAGAAAATGGTCTTTAATTGACTAGTTAGCACAGATGAATAAAGATTTTTGGATATTATAAAGTTAGAATGTGGCAGGTGCCTACATGAAATAATTATATCATGTTCAATAGAGAGTCTAAGGGAAGTTCACAAGGTAACACCCTACAAAAGTTCACAAGGAGTTCATAAGCTTTAATACTTTTAATTAATCCCTACTTCTCTTGTAAGGTGTCTTCAGTTCTGGAACATTTCAAATGGAGCACCTCAGCTAATGACATAGTGAGGACTGGTCTCCAGCCATCATTTTATCTTGCTCTGTGTCTATGAGGAATAAATAAAGAAATAGATTGATGAGTTTATCATGCAAGCTTCAAATTACAAGAATATAATTGCAGTTTCCAGGGGAACTCATTTACTTAGTCTTTACCTCAAGACAAGTTACATCCAGTGATTTACACCTTTAATTGGACCAAATATTAAATTCTATTCATGTTCTGATACTTCATTTTAATGTACTCTTCAAAGTCCTTAATATTTTCAGAGATTAATCTTCTGAAATTATGTAAATTCACAAGGTTTTACCAACCAATTGGTTTTTCTCAGTGCCCAAATATTAAGCAAGCATTTATGTCAAACAAAAGCATAGATGTAGAAAAGAATAATTTTACGTATAGTACTTAGAACCAAACAACAATATCGCAAATGAAGTACAAAAGGCCAATTCTGAGCTTTAATTCTAGCAGCAATTTAATTTGGGTGCAAAATGTTGAGAATTTGTCATTTTCCAGTGCAAACATTTTAACTGCAGGTTGGTGTAATAAGCAAACTATCAAAATGGAAGCAAGAACCAGGGGAGAACCCACAAAACCTAGGAAAAGAATCCTCTTTTCTGTAGGCTAATGAAGGAATGAATTTTTGTACCCAGAGTGCAAAAATACATCTCCCTCTGACATACAGAGCAGAGTTTCCAGAAGTTTTCTAGGAGGAAGACCATTTTTGAATATCTGTCTACACACTAGGGTCAACACAGCAAGGGGAAAACATGAGACTTGTTAGGAGAATTTTGGGAGAGTTTAATAAGGGAAGTGCTTTCAGTGGCAAAGTCTAGTGAAACCTCGACCACTAGTTTCCCTGGGGCAAGGTGTTTGCCACCAAAACTAGGAATGAAAGGAGATACAGAGAGGCCTTCCATCAGGAGCTGACTGAGAAGGGCAGCCATGGCTGTCCCACAAGAAGGGAGCTCCAGGGCGTGCGTACCTGGGCTTCACTCCACTCTGTTTCCAGCCTCCTACTATTGTTCCCATTGGCCGAACCCATTCAGAGTCAGAGAGCCAATAGATGAAGTTGCTGTTAGTCATCCTGGGGTTTAGGGAAGACTTGAGAGAAGGGGACAAGTGGGGAGCCCAACATCCAAAATTTTTATGACACCCTCAGCAACTAGTAGGTTTACATATTTGTTTCAGTTACTTGAAGATATACATAATGACATGAAATTGTAATGGAAAAGTAATGCTTTCAAATGAATTTGCATTTTATTCATGAGAAAGTATCCATATACTAAGAAAAAAAAAAGGCAGAATAGGACCTAAACAAATAGGTTCTTGTATCCTCTTGCACAACTTCTTAGCTCTTGAAGGGTCAGAGCTCACACAGCAGAAGCCATGCACAGGCTACTTGGAACTACTGATATACAATAACTAACATTAGGTTTGTGCTAGCTTCTCTGCTAATTATTTAGGCCACTTTATCTCATTTAATCCTTGCAACATCTGAGACAGAGAAAAATTGAAGCTTGAAACTACTAAGTAACTTTCCCAAGTTCATTCAAGCCAAAAAACGTTGGATTCAAAATAATATCTGCTGACTCCAGAGGCCTCACACATAAAGACTAATAAATACTGACTGAAATCTACATTAATCCATTGATTCAACAGGTTTCTGTTATGTAGCTGAACATGCCAGAGGGAATATGCTTTTAATATACTACAAATGTAACAAGTTATCTGAATGCTTTCCAAAAGGCTCTGACAAAAGAATAAGCCTGTGCAAGAAAAATATGAAATTATTTTACATTAACTATTGTTTTTAGGCTGTAAGTTTAATGTGATACTATGAGTCTACCAAAACCCTTCTGACAAAAAATTAAGTTTAAGGCACTGCAGTTACCCAGTAACGTAATAAAAGTTATAATATTAAGTATATAACAGTTTGTCCTATTCATTTAAGTGGCACGATTTGCTATGAAGTGACTCACCCTCATTTTGTAATTCAATTCCCTTGTCTCAAACTATAGTCAACGTTAAGATTGAATTTACAGACATTATTAAATTTGAGATATTTCCCACAGTCACTCTACAAGTTAGCTGTATTTTCATGCCATCTGCGGACCTCTGCATGCATCCAAACTGAATTTGGAATTGTTTTATTTTATCTCAAAGAATGAGAATCCAGCCCTTCATATACCCTATTTTTTGTTATTGTTGTTCTCATCTGACATATTTATATAGGCATCCAGAATAAATTGTTAGTTTTAGAAAAGAAACTATGTTTCCTCAAATTATTCATTATGTATACATTGTTACTTAATCTTTTATTAATTTAAGGTTGTTTTGATGGTAACTACAAGCCTAAATAGGCATTTTATTTTTAAAATGTACCATTACAGTATTTTTTCTCTTCATTTTAATTTTATTTTTAATATTGTACTGATTTTTCTATTACAGTTGTCCCAGTTTTTCCCCTTTTGCCCCCCTCTTCCCAGTACCCCCATTCCTTTCATCAGTGCCCCCCTTAGTTCATGTCCATGTGTCATGCACGTAAGTTCTTTGGCTTCTCTATTTCCTCTATTGTTCCTAATATCCCCTTGTCCATTCTGTAACCACCAAAATGTACTTCTTTTCTTTTTCTTTTTTACATCCATAAAATTCCCCACTTAATTACAGCCTTCTGTCAATCTCTCCAATCATTTAAATACACACTTTTCTTTTCATTATTTCAAAATGCTTGCTAATTCATTTCTTAGAAAACTACTTTTTTAAGTACTATCAATTGAAATATTACCAAACACATGCATATATGCATTTATACACACACATATTTTTACAAATGTTACACTAGAAAAAATATTTCTACCCCCATGACAGTGCCTAATAACATGATTTAGTTAATTGCCTTCATTTTTTTTTAATTAGAGATATTTTGGTCCAGTTTCTTTCATTTCTTGTTCCTAAAATAAATCTCATCTCATAATTATCCTTCCCAGGTCCTACCCACATTTGCTTGGTTATAGGCAACTTCTCCTGAGCTAAAAAAAAAAAAAAAGATAAAATAAACAATCTTTATTTTCATTCCCAAAATATTTAGTCTTCTTTATTCTTTAATTCTGCAAGGTTCAATATGGTAGTCACTTAAAATGTAGCTAGTTCAAATTGCACTATACTATAAAGTACATATTGGGTTTTGAAGAGTTAGTATAGTATTTTTTATAAGACTTTAAAAAGATTTATAAAAACCATTTTCCTGAGTCATTGGAATGATGAGTCTCCCAAGAGAACTTAAGGAAGTATCCCCATTAGAAACTGAAACCTGCTTAATAATTTATTAAGATCAGGACATATCAGCATGCTTGTCAATTTTTCTCAGCAGACATGTGAAAGTGGAGATACCCCTCAATGAGGATCAGGAAGGTATCAGGCAAAACATCAACCAGGTGCTTCATATTCAGAGTTGTTCATATTTTGTAAGGCAATACTATGCCTATGTTATATATTTGCATATTACCTTCAATGGCATCTGTACCATCATATATTAATATTATTATTTTGAAATATATGAAGAACAAGCAGGATGTACATATCTATAAACAGCCTCTTGTCACTTTAGATCACAGCTTTGTTGCCTAATGATTTCAAACACCCAGTTTAAGGAAACAATTTGGTTTTGAGCTTTTGGACTTGGTATCCAAATATAAATAACAGTAGACCTGTATTATATAATATTCAGTTAGATTGAAGTATAGATGTGGGAAAGAAGGAAGAAAGATGTTTTAAGGGCTAGGCAAGAAACATGACAAATTTTAAAGGGAGTAAGTTTCTGACAATAGCTACAGTACTGAGTAGCTGTTATATGAAAGTATCCCATTATCAAATGAGGGGAATAGTTTTATCCTCAGGTTACAATAAGGAAACTAAGACACAATGTTTACTTGGCCCAGTACTTTATAGCTGACTAGGTAAAAGGTCCAAGCTTTGAACTGGTTCTTGTTTGATTCCATATTGCCTCCCAAACACTTTATTTTTGCGTATTTCAGCTTATTGAGAAACTTTTAAACCAAAGTAGCATCTCCTTTCCTATAATGTCCATTTATGTACCTTGATCACTAATCGGCTTTGTGAAGCTACACATCATACATCTGCCTTTCTTTCACATATCAGCCTTTCTTTATGAAGATAATACCCCTCCATCAATATCCATTCAGAGCCTGAGAGTGCATTCTTGGCTACAATTCTTCACCTTCCTGTGCTCATACCCCTTGCCATATGACTTTTCAGTACCTCCCAAGAATGAGGCTGAGTCTATTTTCCTTACTCCTTGCTATTGCATATCCTGCCTTAGCTAATAGAACAAGACCACTTCTACGCCTACACGTGAAGAAATCTGAGTGTTTCTCACTTGCCCTCTTGCCGTTGCCATGAGCAGAGCTTCTGCGGGCAGCTGCTGGGCAGCACCTTGCCCAGCCTCAGTCAGCGAGCCTCCATCCCAACCAAAACACAAGACCTAAACAATTTATTATTGTTCTGTGATGCTAATACTTCGTGATTGATTGTGGAGCAACATTACTGTACAACAAGCCAGTATCCAGAGTGATTGTCCAGATAAACATGGTTTTCCTCAATTTTTCTGGTATGTCATGATCCCTCTTTCTCCAGATATCCTAACTGTTCTCTTTAAAACCATTTCAGTTGTCCAAGTGTCCATCTTAAGTTGTGGCACAGTGATCTTGAGAAACGTTATAGCAGATGAGAGTTGCAAAGAAAGGCATTGTTATATTGGGTGCTTCTTGCATTAAAGCCCTTCAACATTATTGGGTTTTATTGGATTTGTTTTCAATGGAAAACCTAGGTTCTTTCTAAATGAACTGCTGGCAAGCAAGTTCTAACACCACCCTTAACCTTTACACTGATTTCTTTTTTAACCTAAATGCAGAAATGTACACTTACCTCTATGACAATTTACCTTTCTGTTTAAGCCTTGTATTAATTTGGAGCTAAGATTTGGAATACTAATTCTTAAAACCAACATATTAGTTATACTTCCTAGCATGTCTTCTACTTCTTTATTGAATACTTTCAAAAATTGTTTTTTGGAAAACAAAGAGTGCCAAGGACAAAGTTCAGTAGCAATATTTAAAGTGACACTGACCAATAATAAAAATCCCATAAGGACAATTCTAAACATAGTCATGAATCAACATGGCTGCACTGTCAGACAGCTTACAGATCAGTCACAAAGAAATTGTGTAGAAATTTTTTTTTAAATGACTCTCTTATTTAATAAACATTCAATGTTTGTCACTGTTCTAGACTTATATATTCAAAACAAGTAAGACATAGCCCAGACTTTCATTTCTTCACAAGTAGTGCATCAGAAACATGGCAAATAAAATTGTGGATTTCTGGGCCCCTGGAATCAGGGCTGATTCAGACTTTCAAGAATAGGGCTCGGGAATCTGCATTTTTAGCACAGCATCTTTATGATGCTTATGTACAGTAGGTATTGAAAACCACTGTTAGAGGAAAAGATGGATCATTTTTTAAAGTTCTGGCAGAACTAGAGCTATACTACATGAAGATGTGAGTGAAATACCACAGAAGGCTGGTGGGAAGTGGGGACATCTTGCCTAGGAGGTTGGATAAAGCATTAATAAGAAGCTGACCATTGTGTTGGATCCCAGGAAGAGATAAATACTTTTCAAGGTGAAGAAACAGATGAAGTGCCATCTGCATAGAGGGTAACCACAGTCAGGGGTATGGAGTCATGAAAGGACCTGTGAGTCCAGGAGTCCCTCCACCATGTCAGGGTGTAGGATTTGGTAATAGGGAGTGATAGGGAAGACACTGAATTGGTCATTAGAACACAGTAAAGGGACTTGTGTGCTGTACAAAGGAATTACTGCTCACAAATTAAGAATTAGAAAAGAAGATATAAATTCATAAATACAATCCAGTTCAAAGCATGCAACAATGGCAGTGCATGATAGAGACTCATCTGACTTGCTAGACACTGAGTTCGTGGATGAATGCGGCCTTGTTTACACACGCAAACACACACAGAAAAAAGCTTGTCAAAAGGAAGTTATTATCAATTCACATACTCTTTCCCCAAACTCAATTTATTTAAATTTCCAAAATCTGGTGTATGAGGAATAATTCTTTAATAAGAAGTTTTTCTGAAACATTGTGCAACACAGGTGAGATTCCATTTGTGATTTGGAGGAGAATATAAATCACCATTAACACATAACCATGGTGCAGTTAGCACCAATAAATTCTATCTCAGAGTCAACTAAAATGTTGAAATAATTAGAAAATATGTCTGTGTTTACAGTACTTAAATCTTACTGATACTCATGAATTATGATTCAGCCAAAGAACTAATGTGTATACAGTTAAAATTATGTCATTTCAAACTAGGGTTCAATAGCTTCTGTGTATTTGTACCAAAGGCATGTAACAGTTCATTTAATAATATCCTGTACCAATGAGCCTAATTAATCAGCCAGTTGAAGGTCTTATTTATAGAAAAAAAATGCTATGTTTAAATTATAATTCCGCATAACAAAACAGAAGATTAGTCCTTCTGTTATAAGATTGCTCACCCCTCATTTATGCAATAAAGGGTCAAGTAAGCAAAAAGTACAAGCTGAATTAGAAAAAGTGATTAAGTAGTGTCTATGAAAATAGGCCATTTGCAGAAATGTATGCGCAGTATTAAATCCTAAAAACAAAAGCATTTATAAGCATGTTTCTCACTTTTGGGTCATGAGACTGCATTCTCAAAACATCCATTTTCTGTAAAGGAGATCATTGCAAAGCAGATCATAATTCTATCCTGGATGCCTTATATAGATCATCTATCTTGATCTTTAATCTATGAGCAGAACAAATATGTCACTTCCCTCATGAATAATCAGCCTATATTTCATCCTATGAACGTTAAATTCCATCAACTGAAACTTAAGAGGGCATATATGGTTATGTCATGTTTCAGAATCCTTCAAGAAGATGAAATCTCTATCAGCACTGCAACCTTTATGAATATGAAAAAGAGGAGCTTTATATCTGTGCCTTCATTGATTGGACAATCACCCATTATTAATATTTATTGAGTGCCTGCCATGTGCCAGACAGTTACCATGGGGCTGTCTCATTAATAGTGAGGTAGATATCATGATGGCTATATTAAAGGTGATGAAACTGGAGTTCACAGAGATTAAGTGATTTGTCCAAAATGCACACTCAATAAAAACAGCACTCTAAATTTAAGTTTAAGTCCTTTTTCTCTACATTCTGTATACCATTTTAAGAAGAAACATTGATTTACCTACAAATGCATCACAGAATGGAGACCTCATGGTTTTCCATTTGAAATTGTGGGCTCTTTCTTCCTCATAATGCATTCTGTTTCATAGTAAATCTGAATGGGAAAGATTTGACTTTCTCAAACAATCTGGCCAGAAAAATTATTGTGTGGGTTATTCTGTTAATCTATCTCTCTATACATTAATAGATCTATCTATCCATTTATCTGTCTGCGTATTTACCTACTTATCTACCTGTTTTATGTATATAGTTTACTAGTTAATTTTGGAATACACAAATTTATACTTATTCAAAAACATGACTATTCTGTGTCTGTGTAACACTACTGGTTGAATGCAATGAATAAATAAAGATACCTTAGAAATACAGAATCTAAAGAATTTATTTTTTCCTTTGTGAGAACTCTGTGAAAAACACTGATATTAGAGCTTGAAAAGGAGTATTAGTTGAAACATACAGTATGTACACACAAAAAGAATATTGTATTTCATTCAATATTGTTGGACATGTGCAAATTATCAAAATATTTTAATTTGTAAGTAAAAATTTTTAATAGTTTCATTTCTCTTAAATCTATTCTGATTATTTCTGAACTATAAATTATAGAAAAAAGTTATACAGAAGAATTTAAGGGATCGGTATGGTTTATTTTTATACCATGAAAATATGAGTGTGATGATAGTGAATTTTCAACAAAGCACACAATCATGTATGTGAATACTAATTTCTAGCATCAGGAAGGTTAACTTGTATATTTTTATTCTCCAATTGGCCTCAGAATAAAGGTTAACTTCTAAATGGAAAAATTCTTAAATGAAAATGAAATATATAAAATATATAAACATAACGGTGGCTAAGTAATTTAAGCTATACGTTTATCATTTTTAAATCTATTATTTATTCCAGTGGTATTGGTACTTGCAGTTTTAATCTAAAAAAATGAGATAAGAATTTCAATGTATATATAAAATATAAGAATTTATTTTTATATATTCAGTATATATACATTTATATATATTCAGTATACATATGTTATCTTTTCAATGCTTTTTTCTTATGATTGGTGTATCTAATTATTTTTTATTTCTATCTGCTTTAATAATTCACAATATTTCATTTCTAAACTTTGAAATCAATTGGTAGCAGCTCAATGAATACTACGAGTCTTCATTTCTACCTACTTATGGTACTAAGCATGACAGTGCATTCAGAGACCACTGCTCATTTGTGCTATTTAGTTATCAAAATTCAAGGTTTCTTTCACGTAAATTAATGCTTTTTCTAAGTTACTACGTTAATTCAAATAATTAGCTTTTAATATCTGTATGGAAATGTACATCCTTTACAATCCTATACAATACTATAACTAGTACTTTGAGAGAGTTGTGCTGCTTGATGTTAATAGAAGATTCCTTTATTTTTATATTGGAGATTTCTTTCTAACAGTTATATAGTTTGTGATCAGTGAGGTCTTGAGCAAAGATGTGACAGATGTGTAAAATGCAGACAGAGAGGGAAGTGAACTCAAGGTACAGCCTCAGGCAAGAGTGCACTCAGGGTTTGTCATGGAAAAGAGTGTGCCAGCTGCCTCCCCACCCACGTCATCCCTTTAATAGGCTTCTGCCCCTACACGGACTATCTTGCCGTTCTTTGAAAATCCTAAACACATTCCTACCTTAAGCTCTTTATTTTTCCTGTTGCCCGCAATGTTCTTTCTTTACATTGTCAAGGCTTGCTCCTTTATCTCCTTCAGGTCTTTGTTCAATATCACTTAAGGAGATTTTTATGACCACTTTAATTATGATTTACACTATACCAACACTTGATGTTCCCCTTTCAGCTTTAATCCTTTCTCTTTAGTACTTATGACTATTTAACTGAGCTTACATTTTACTTGTCTAGTACTTTATTTCTAAACTCCATGACAACAGGCATCTTTGTCTATTTTGTTCATTGCTCTATTCCGTGGCATGTAAGAGCTTCTCAAAAAACTTTGTCGAGTAAGTGAGAGTAAGGAAGAAGACTCCACAGTTTTCAGTGGTAGTAACACTGATGAAGGTGTCATTTATAAATTTGGGAGACACTCAAAAAGAGCAAGTCTGAGTTGGAAAAAATCAAATTTTTCTTTGGATATGCTGAGTTTGACATCCAAGTGGATATGTACAGAAGGCAGTTGGGAAAAATTAGACCAGAGTAGAGAGAAGATGCCAAGGCTGGGCATATAATTAGGGGACCACCAGCATAGAGATGGTATTAGGCCATAGGAGCAAATCAGATTGCTTAGGGATATCCATAGAAAAAGTCTAATAACTGAATCCCAGGAGTCTTCAGGATTAAGTGGCTGGAAAACTAAAGAGGTAGGGAAGAATGAGAAAATGGCATGAACCTAACAGATCCAAGAGCCAGGCCAACTCAGGAGCAGCCGATGTTTTTGAAGGGGTAGAAAATGATCAACTGCGTTAAGTGGCACTAAAATAAAATGGGGACCAAGCCTTTACCATTGGATTTGAAAATGTCAAGATAGTCACAGGAGTTGTTTTTGTGGAGAAAACAGCTTGACTGGAATGTCTTCGATGCATATAAAAGGAGAGGCAGTGAAAAGGAGTCAACTCCTTTTAAGCAATTTTGCTGTAAAGGGGTAGAGAGAATGATAATCACTAAATGGAAAGAACGGGGCAAGGGAGGGCTTTTTGAGCATGAGTGATAGATAAAATGCTTGGATGCTAATAGGAATGATGCCTTAATGGGGGAAACTTGCTGTAGGACAAAGTGATGACAATTGTGGTAGGAGAAGACAATGAGTAACATGAATAAGAAATGGAGGAAGAACACCTGTTTCTCAGTTACCAAAATGTAGAAGCATCTAGCAAAATGTTAAGTAAAAAGAAATAAATAGCTTGTATACTTGAGAACTGCATGATATGCTGTGGAAGGGCTAAAGAAAAATACAGATATAATTCCAGTGCCTGACAGTGAAGATGAAATTGATGCATTTTTTTTCTTTTAGGGTAACAACATTAAAAGCCATACACTATTGACCAAATTGTCATCTTATAGAACACCTTTTCTTGAAAATAGACTTTTAAAAAAGATTTTGTTTATTATTTTTAAAAAGAGGGGAAAGGAGAGAGACAGAGAGGGAGAGAGACATCAATGTATGGTTGCCTTTCACCTGCCTCCAGCCACAATCCTGGCTAGGAATTGAACCAGCGACCTTTGGGTTCGCAGCCTAGTGCCTTATCCACTGTGCCACCAGGCAGCACCTGAAAATAGACTTTTAATAACTCTCCTTTTGACAAATTTTGAAGATTATACATGTGTTTTAGGGGAACTTTGAGTTATGAATTGAAGAATCAAGATAAAGAAGTACTGAGGTGGCATGAGAAAATTTTAGCACTCCTTGTCAATAACCTATATTTTTCTTCCTGTTTCTTTAGGATTGTGTTTTATGTCCAAAGCTTCTCGGGATACGACTTTAGTGTACCTTTTGCTTTCAAATTCCATATGAGTTTCTGGGTTGATCCTGATTCCAGTAACATTGATTGCTGTCTAAATCTGTTGCAGTGTGCCTGAATACTATGACTATGGTCATGGAGTAAGTGAGGATGCCTATGACAGCTACGGTAAGACCTTCTCTTTACTAAAACTGTGAAATTAGAACATCCATCAGTCACTGACAACTCAGAAATTACTTCTGTCTTTCTCCCCCCAGTTTTTACAGAAGTCCAGACTAAATTGATTTATGTAATTCCAGGGTGAGATTTGATGTCTGGAGCCAGGGCCAGAAAATTGGACAGATCAATTTTGATCAATATTTCTAAAGCAATTATGCACAATCATAGATCATTTCAGCAGCAACAGTGAGCTTTCTGAATAGTGTCTTATGTGTTTCACTGTGTTCATTGTCTGACTCATTGATTTAACAATAATGGTGTGTCTTTCCTGCTTTCACAAAGATCATCAGAGAAATATAGTTTAAAAAGTTTAAAACTTTTGAGGGCGGATATAATAGCTTTCAATTTATTTATCATAGTATTCATAGTACTTAAAGTTGCCAGATAATGCTTTGCTCATAAGAATTAATATTGAATACATATAAGAAGCTATAAAATTCATTTTAAAAATACATTGCCTAATCAAAATACAGGCCATATAAAACTAACTGTAATACAATTCAGTAAGATTTTACTGAGTGCCTATGAAATACATAAATACAGTGCATCACTTTGAAGGGTTGCTGGTTTCCTAAACTACGTCTGCAGCAACAGGAGCTGACCACCACCTTGAGAAACACTCACTTCAATGTTTCCAGTTCGGGTTCTGCCCCTCTGTTGTTCTCTCTGGGGAGCAGTAAAGGAGATGATGCCCTGTGCGGAGCTTCAAATGATGCAGGGGTATTGCTTCATCAGGACTGAAGTTGTATTACACCCTGTTTGAACTCTTACTCCCCAAATCCACTCGACTCATTTGTGTCAGTGAAATATCACTGCGCTGAGCTCAGAAATGGGAGTACAAAAGTAACCCAACACAACCATGATTGCCATTCCTAAATTGCTTACTTACATATATTTTTCTCATGTATTTCTTTATAATAAATTACACTAGTAAGTATTTTTTATCTCCATTTGATAGTGAGGAAAATGAACCATAGAGGTTAAGCCAACTTCTGTTGTTATATTCTCATCAGTGGTTAGAATGCTATTAATTGCTGCTACCACACATGGAGTACCTATTATAGCTCTGTGCTGAGCAATGTATAATGAGGATTAGAGACTAGGAAGATAATCCTCATTACACATTATATGTATATCTATATAATCAATCCCCATTAGCATCCTGCAGGGTACACACTCATGCGGTAGTCTGCATTTCACAAATAAGGAACTAAGGCTTAGAGCATGAAGTAACCTGCCTCGGTTAAACAATTAGCAAGTGACATAACAAGCATGTGAATTCAAGTTTGTCTCATTTTGTTTCTATTGTTGAGCTTAGGGGCAGAGTTGCATGGACCCTGGGAGAAAGGACAGGATCTGCTGCTTTAAACGAGTATTCATTTTAAGGAAAAGATGTTCAGCTTAGTAAGATTTCTCTAAATGGTTCCAACTTAATGTAAGGGGAAGAAAGTTTACTATAGTATTTCACAGGGAAAAAAAAAAAAAAGACTGTTAATATAAAATAAGCACCAGGCTCACTCTTTCCCAGACTCAAATTTCTCCAGTATCAGTCATATTGACCTAATCATTTTCTGCTGTGAGAGGTAAGGATATTCTCCAAAACAACTTAAACATATTTTCAGAAATTATTTCACAGAAATAATAGGTGATGGTCATGTGTGCATAGGTCCAGCTCAGTTGGTGCACAGCTTTAATTCTGTTCACTGTATGCTCTTCCCACATTGGAAGGATGGGGTCAAAGGCCCATCTGATCTTTAATAAGAACAATAACATCCTAAACCCAGGGCTTCTCCAAAGCCACAGTAATGGGCCATCCAGGCTGTGCCAAGAGATTACCTAGCCCCTCCAGCATTCTCTGAGTTTAACAAAGCAAAAAATATATTTCCACTGTTCCAGGCAATTTCTTAATCAAATAGGAATCAAGCCACATGCCTTATAAGATTAGGTTCTTAGGATCATAGGTGAGTTAGACATTATTTGGGCATTTCTTTAATTCATTCAACTTCAGTTGAATTCAGCTTTCGTATTGTGCACATAAGTATTGCCAAGCTCTAGGACGGTGACCGTGTACCAGACAAACATTGTCCCTCCCTGGTTGTCACTGTCTATATTTGAGAAACATGGTTACAGTAAAAAGAAAAAAAAAAAAAAAAAGAAAATTTTGGTTAGTGTGGCTCAGTGGATTGAGTGCTGGTCTACAAACCCAAGGGTCAGCAGTTCGACTCCCACACAGGGCACATACTCGGGTGGCAGGCCAGGTCTCCAGCCAGGTCCCCAGCACTGGAGGCAGGTGAAAGGCAACCATACACTGATGTTTTTCTCCCTTTCTTCTTCTATCCCTTCCCCTATCTCTAAAAATAATGAATAAAATCTTTTTTAAAAATTGTGCCAAATTATAAGCCATGTGATGCAGTAGCTCTATAGAGAGTCAGAGAACATTACACTTCAATATTTATTTAGTGGCTGACAAATCTAAGCCATTGTTCTCAATCCTGAAAGTACTGCACTGAACGATCTCTTGAAACTTACATTATACTGAGAAAACCTTTTTTGTAAACCACCTTTTAAAAATGAAATTTCATTTGAAAAATACACTTATTATTTTTTACACTTGACACGTTACCTTGAGAAAAATCACACCTATCAGCTTTGCTTTACAGTGTGTTATGTGCACTGAAATCAGTGGCAGGGATGAAGTTGGTTTCTCTTTCCAAATCCTTTATATTTAATTAATTAAATTGATTGGAGTGGCATTGATTAATAAAATTACCTAGGTTTCAAAAGGACAATTCCATGATATATCATCTGTATCTTGCCTTGTGTGTTTACTACCTAAAGTCAAATCTCCTTCCGTCACCATGTAGTTGACCCACTTTTATCTTTATATGTTAATAACATCTAAGGCAAGAGGAAGAAGTGTGTGAATACAAACTATTGCTTCTCTGACTTAATGGAAATGCAAAAACCACGGTCATGATATTTGCCTGGGCTCACCTGTGTAATCCATGGGTCTTACAATGGTTAGTTTAACTTGTTTTGGATTTTTTTGCTGAGAAAGGCTAGTCACAAGCCAGGATTCCAGCAGCCTAAGTTCATCCCAATACCCCATAATCCTCTGGGTTTATTGTGGCACATCTGTGGTAAACTCTGGGTGATAGAATAGGGGTAAGGGAACTCTGGACAAAATGCCTAGGTTTTAAATAATGCACATGTGAATTCATTTTATTTCATAAATCGTTGTTGCCAAAGATGTTAAGAAATCTAAGTGGATACATGTCTGATTAACATTTAAAAAGTTACATATTTTCTTACTGTAAAAATAACACACATATACTCCAGAAAATTTAGGTCAACAAAAAAGAAGGAAATTTAAATTACCCTAAAATATACCACTACACTTACTTATTCTTTACTTTTTTATTATACAATTTACCAACTTTCATTGTATTTTTTCCATTATCATGTAGTCCCCTTATACCTCCAACACAGCAATCACCACACTGTTGACCATGTCTGAGTCCTTTTTCCTGTTGCTCAATTTCTTCACTCTCTAGCCTCTCCCTCCCTTAGTTGTCATTCTGTTTTACATCTATGAGTCTGTCTCTATTTTGCTTGTTAATTCAATTTGTTCATTAGATTCCACATATAAGTGAAATCATATGAAATTTGTCTTTTTTTTGACTGGCTTATTTCACTTCACATGTTCTTCAGGTCCATCCATGCTGTCGCAAAGGGTAAAACTTTCTTATTTTTTATAGCTGAGTAATATTCCATTGTGTAAATGTCCCATAATTGTTTTACCCACTCATCTACTGATGGACACTTGGGCTGCTTCCATATATTGACAATTGTAAATAATGCTACAGTGAACATAGGGGTGCTTATGTTCTTTCAAATTCGTGTTTTGATTTCCTTCATATAATAGTCCCAGAAGTGGCATAGCTGGGTTGAAACACAGATTCAGTTTTAATTTTTTGAAACACCTCCATTCTGTTGTACACAGTGGCTGCACCAATCTGCATTCCCACCAACGGTGTAAAAGAGTTCCCCCTTCTCCATATCCTCACCAGCACTTGTTGTTTGTTGATCTATTAATGATGGTCATTCTGGCAGGTGTGAGATGATATCTCATTCTGATTTTAATTTGCCTTTCTCTGATGATTAGTGATGTTTATCATCTTTTCATAGGTCTATTGGCCATCATGTGTGTCCTTTTGGTAGAAATGTTTATTCAGGTCCTTTGCTTATTTTTTAATTGGTTTGTGTTTTTATTTTGGGGGGGGGGTTGTTTTGTTTTGATTTTGGTGTTGAGCTTTGTAAGTTCTTTATACATTTTAGATATTAACCCCTTACCAGATGTATCAATGAATATATTCTCCTATTCTGTGAGTTGTCTTTATATCTTGTTGATGTTTTCCTTTGTTGTACAAAATCTTTTTAGTTTTTGTTTATTTTTTTTATCTTCTGTTTCCCTTGCCTGGGGAGATATACTCAATAAAATAATGCTTTGAGCAATGTCCAAGATTGTGCTGCCTATGTTTTCTTTTATAATTTTTATGATTTGGGGTCTAACATTGAAGTATTTAATTCATTTTGAATTTATTCTTGTATGTGGTATAAGAAGCTGATCTAGTTTCATTTTCTGCATGTATTTGTCCAATTTTTCCAACACCATTTCTTGGATAAGCTATCTTTAGACCATTGCATGTACTTGCTTCCCCTGTCAAATATCAATTGACTATTAACATGTGTGTTTATGTCTGGGATCTGTGTTCTGTTCCATTAATCTATGTGTCTGTTTTTATGCTGGTGTCATGCTGTTTTGATTACTATGGCCTTGTAGTATAGTTTGATATTAGGTAGTATAAGTTCTTCAACTTTGTCCTTTCTCAGGATTGCTGTTGCTATCCTGGACCTTTTGTGGTTCCATAGAAATTTTTGAAATATTTGTTCCATTATACACATTTTATTTTTAAAGAGAACACAAGTTAGACTGCTTTATGAAAATTCCTCTAAGATTTTTCCTATCTAAAATAAAGAAGAAAGGTTTTCTTTTACTTTGCTTTATTTTTTGATTTAATCTTTATTGTATTTTTTTTATTACCATTTAGTCCCTTTATACCCCTCCCCTAGCAATCACCACACTATTGTCCACATCCAATCATTAGGATTGTACCTTGACAAAATGCAGTTTAATATCTTTTCTAATGTGCTATCAGAATTACTATAATTATGTTCAGTTGAAAAGGGATATTCCCTTCTTTTGTGTAACCAGGAAATAAAGAAATACTTGTATGTCAATCCATATAGTCATGAGATTTAAGTTTGGAGCATTTTCATATTCTTATATCTTACAGAGATAATTGAAAAAGGACCAAGTAAAATGATTAGAAATAGTAAGACCTCAGCATCATAACCTTTAAGTCTAATTAAATTAATGCACATTACATGCACTCAGCTGGTATTGAGTATTATACAGAGGGAGAGTACAGGGTTCTTGCTGATATGTAGCTCCTCTTATGCTATCCAAAAAAGCAGGAAAAAAAATTAAATATGCATGTAGAACAGTGATTTAAGGATCCATTTGTATCATATCTAGATTGATGTTTTTAGTTAATTTTTCATACCTCACATATAAACTAGAATCCATTTATAGTTTGCCTTTAATGAACTGTGCAGTCTTTTAAGTCAATTCATGTTTATTCCAAAATGTAAATATTTAATCTCCACTTATTTTTCACTTCCATGCTGAATTAGTAATTTCTCTCTTACATTTTAAATGTGTAATGGGTAGTACCAATATGAACTCTCAGTGGAATATCTTTACTTTTATAAAATAAATATCCCGATTCTGTCCTGGCAACACCCCAAACTCAGTGTGCATGGAGACTCGTGGTCACTTGCAGCGGCCCCCAAACCAAGGTGGTGGGGAGGGAAGAAGGACCATTTTCAGGGACAATTGTGCTGGCATTCAAAAGACTCATAAATGGTGTCTCTCGTTCAGAATTCCTGCAGAAATGGTCCTAAATAAACCACTGGAAGTAAAAATGCAGTCATTTGGTGTGATACTCATTCTGAAACTTCACGCATTGTATGTGTGCGTCACCAGATAAATTTGTATTTGTTTCTTTGGGCCTATACTGAATATTAAAATAATAAACATATTGACTTACAAAAATTATGTATCCTTTTCATCTACATAACAAATTATTCAAATTCTTTACATAAATTTAGTATTAAATATTAACTATTCTTATAGCAATATAAATGTTTTAATATTTAAATAAATGTTAGGGTGAAAATATAATTATTTATTATATTATAAATGTTTAATCTGTTAATATTTATTAAATATTGATGTTAAATTATTATTTAATTAATACTTAAATATTAAATTTCTGACAAGTTGAATTTATTTTTGGAACCTGACTATTTCACTTCTAGGAACCTAAAATCCATTTCTGCATTTTAAAACTATTTCCTCATTTATCAGTCATTACGATGGTTTTGCATAAGCCTAATAGGTCATAATTCAATAAGAAAGCATTTTAAGTACAGTACAGTGTATAGATCAGCTTGGCTAAGCAATGCTTTATGTAAGGAAAAAAACCTAAATTCTCTTCAAGACTGACAGCTAAGAATGGACAGCAATATTCTCCTCTCAGAGAAAAGAGCTGTTTGTTAAAATATATTTAATGTATGAACTGAAGTGCTAATTATGCATCTATTCTTTAGTGACATTTTAGATGACAGCTGTGTGGAACCAAAGAGGATAATATTAAGACAGTATCTTTAAATCAATGAAAGCAAAAGAATTTTGTGTCCTATCTAGGACATTTAAGTGCCTCACTTCAAGTCAATTGCAGGACATGAATGCATTAATTTGGTGTTGAGAAGCTGCAATGATTATTCTCCCAGTGTGAAAATAAACCCTACATTGATTAATCTGTGAAATAGCAAAGAAAAATGAAGCTAAGTGACTATCATGCTAGCCTTTGACTCCAGAACAAAGACTGGCTATTTTTAATAATAAAGAGAAATAGAAATGTAAGGAAATTGATTTTACAAGTGAAGATGAGTTTTCTTAATATGGGCAAGATTTTATCAGTCATTTAAAAAACTAAGGCATACTAACAATTTATTTTCCTTAGAATTTATAAATATTGAAGTTTTTACATAATAAGTGATTGAGAATACTACGATGATTCATTCCATTTAATTTTAATATAGATTTATGGGCTTCATTTTTAACTGGCAGAAAGACTAATGATATTATATTTTAAAATTCAGTTGTAAAATTAACTTTAAAATGTTAATTTTCTTTTGCTTACTATTTCAGAAGTTACCATGAGGTGGTTATCTAATCCAGTTTGTCTAGACAATAAATGAAGGTTATGTTGCCTAGGCTAGAAACAATTAAGCATCACTACTTCATTGCTTGTATTGCTAACTTCCTTAACCTGTAGTTACAGTTGCAATTATGTCTTTGATTATGCACTTCTAAATTCAGCAATTTCAGGCAAAACTGGAACTATCTTTTCAATATTTTAGATCAGAGATTCTTTACCTTAATTACACATTTTAGAAACAGCTGGGGAGTATTGAAAAAAATACCAATGTCAGTTATATCATAATAATCTTTGATGATGAGAATCGGGTATCAGTTTTAAAGACTCCTGGGTGGTCCCACTATAGCTAAGATTGAGAATGAGGTTTCCATGCATGCTTGGGAGCTTGATGAAAATTAGCCTATGAACCTAATGTGAATGGTGAAAAGTGCCAGGCATATCCATCTTGGAATTAAAACATAGTATATGTAGAACACTTCTAGAAAAGTATGTCTTTTGTAAGTAAACCTTGTGTTATAAAACCTGATATTTTAAATTCACATCAAAAAGCTATATATTTAGTTACTAAAAATAGAATTTAATCCCTTTTGAACAATTCTGTATTAAATAGTTAAATTCCAGACCTGACTTTGTCTAAAATTTACCCAATAGCTAGAGGGTCCACAAAAAATTACAGTGCACATGTATCTAACAATTCTCTTTTTGAGACATGTAAATTAGGCATAGGAAGATTTTTTAATTGCTTTTTTTTCTGCTGAGTTAATGGTACAATCATTTTAACTGAGGAGGAGGGGAGAGTTGAGAGATCTATTGTCAGAATCTTGGAGTGAACAGAATACAGAAAAAGGATATTCAATATGGTATAGATTTATAGTTAAAATGTTGAAAAATGAACTATTTTTAAAACACGAAGTACAGGATGCAAACTAAGAAGCTAATAAAACATTTTTCTTGCCTATATGGAAATGCACCAGCAATGAAAGTAAATATCCAGGAGATATGCCACCTCAGGAGGTCTTTGCATAACTTCCAGAGCCTGGGAAGATTTTGTTTTTATTAAAAGAGGGCATAGATTTTAAAAAGCTACATTGTTCTGAACTAAATGTAAAACACCTCATTCATCAAATATGTCATAGTTATTAAACAACTCAAAAGGACCTGATAAAACTATGCCAGTTGAAAATATAATTACAATTATTGATAATGTAAATCAATGTCTTTCTATATTGAACAAAAGATTTAACCATAGTGGTACCTTTTCAAACCTATAACTGAGTTAGTATCAAGATGTGCCAGGAGAAAACAAAATGTAAACTTGGTAGGTCAGTCTCACTGGAGCCTAGAAATTGTGCAGGAAGATCTCAGGAGGCCTCTCATACTAAGTCAGCTGTATTCAGGAGCAGGCAGTAGACAGATACCTCAGGAGATAGGCCCGGTCATGGCAAAGAGCTAAGATTCAGACTGCTGAGAAGACTGGGGAGAGCAAACAAGAGACTGGATGAGGGAATGGTATAAATTAAGGGCACAGTTCTGCACAAAATTGCCCTCATGTCACAACCAGTCACAAGTTTGGAAGACATCAGGTCGCCCTTACTTCTAACCAGCTGGTGACAAATACGGTGTTTCCTACTACCCCGTCAGGTTTGATAATTTTCCAGAATGACCCATATAACTAACTGAAGTATTATATTTCAAATCAGTTTCATTACAGCAAAAGGACGGAAAGCAGAACAAGGCAAAGGGAGAGACATAAAGACAAGGTCTGTGGGAATCTCAAATGCAGAGCTTTCGAAATCTTTAGGGCTGCATAATTCTCCTGGCACCTTGAGGTATAATAGCACTCAAAGTATTGCCAACCTGGGAAACTCAATTAAACCTCAAGTCCACAATGTTTTTATGGTTTCATTCTGTAGGCATGATTGACTGAATCATCCCAATCTCCAACCTCTCTCCTTACCCAGGCTGGACTACACATGGTCCAAGCCCAGCACCCCTCCAATCTCATGATTGGTCTTTTTGGTATGCCTGGCCCCATCCTCAGTCATCACGTTAGCACCAACGATTAGATGTGGTCAGAGAGATTCACTCTGGACCCAGTTACTCCAAGAAATCCAAGGTTTAGAAGTTATCTCCCAGCAACCAGGGACAAAGGCCAGTCAGGTTTTCTGTGGCACAAGTGGTGAGGTAAGAGCAGTTTCTGGGAGAGAAGGCAGATGCAGCACTGGGGCAAAATCCCAGAGAATTAAAGCTGGTTAAACAGCCAGTTTAACATTTTGCTGAGCTTAAAGTCTAACTCCCGTCACTTAGTGGTGGTCTGTGAATATACTGGGTTCATTTTTTGTACTCAAATATAGAAATTAGAGATTCAGGAGACTAAGACAATCAAATAACTGCAAATTCAGTCTCTTCATCTGTCACGAAGCTTGCCTTTTCCACTGAATTAAAGACATTATTGAAATTCTTTGAGAAGAGAATTATTATTTTATAGCAACATTCTTATTCTCCCTTCCTTATCTCTTATAAGTCCTTATGTATATTTCAAAAAATTCTATGGCTGAACTCTGCAAGCTTTTGTTTTATTCAGGATTTTATTTAGCAATAATAAAAGTATCTTCAAAATTCAGCAAGCTTCTATATTATGTTCAATTATTATTCACTGTTTTTTCTGCACCTTCCATCTTGGAAGGCCTTCCTCTAGCTGCCATCTTTATCTCCTTTTTACTTAGATGAGATCTTAATTCCAAAGTAAGAAGATAGATACATATTCATTTAAAAATTCAAGAACCAATGACTCATATTATTTGACAGCTACAAGTTATATAGCAAAGTCAAGAATAAAATATAAGTTTAAATTTTATGTATGTAACTTGGTAGTTGTGAATAGAGGGTAATTAGAAATGAAATGGTATAAATAGAGTCAAGTTATTATTACATATGATCATCTGTCAAATGTGCAGGGGAAGGACTAAAACTAAATAAACAATTTTAAAACACCACCAGGGTGTTCTTATACTAATCACAACATATTTGACTGACAGTGATTCTTAACATTCTAAATCATGGTAGCTTCACCTGGGAACTTACAGGCTTATAAAGATCAACCCATTGAAAACTAAGCTACTTAGAAAGCTAACGTTGGCCCAGCTTCAACTCCGTTGGGCGTTATTATTATTTTTTAACTCTACTGAGTTCACAATCAAAAACAGCAGTAGAATAAGGCGCTGGCTTGAGAACCCAAGGGTCACTGGTTATGTGCAGTCAGGGCACATAACCAGGCTGCAAGCCAGGTCTCCAGCCAGGTCTGTAGCTGGAGGCTGGTGAAAGGCAACCATAGGTTGATGTCTCTCCCCCTCTCTGCCTCTCTCCCTTCCCCTCTCTCTAAAATTAAAATCTTAAAGACAAACAAATTAAAAAAAAAAAAAAAAAAAAAAACCAGCAGTAATTCAAACAACCTAAACTGAACACCAAAGATCAAATTGTAAAACCACACTATGATCTGGAAATTAGGTATATGCATGAAGTAAATTTGGTGGTATTAAAAGAAAAAAGAAAAAAGAAAGTACAAAAATGAAGATGATTTTAAGAAATGATCCTAAGATTTCCACACCAAAACTAAACAAACAAACTGGATTTAATTCCTGGGTAAAAAAATTCAACCATGGCCACACACCCACATTACATTGACTCAAATGAAAATTAAGAGAGAAATATCAGGCACCAATTAGTTAGTACATAGGTATATTTCAGAATTTTACTTTCCAAAGTTTTTATAATTTTTATTATACATTATTCATATATTTGTCACCTGTCTGCACCACATTTTAAGCATTTGTATTTGTTATTTATGTGAACGTTGAACTTTGGAGTTAGTTGTTATTTATTTGTGTCATGGTTTATGTGGCCAACTGGAAACCTCTACTATCAAAAGCCAAGTTAGGATTTTACCTAAAAACTTCAAAGATTAAACAGATCTGGAGGCTCTCAATGAGAATTTTGGTATTTAGGATTAATTTGCCAGTAGCAAGAGAGGCTCTTCTTAAAAAGCCCAGAAGGACCCAGCCTATCCCTGGTTTGTAAGATCCCTACCAGAAATCATCATTACCTCTCTTAAGATGAATCAAAATAAGCAATCCAGAAAGCTAATCCACATACATTTACTGATTGTTAAAGAAAACATAAATTTGTTCTCAATGCATTAAGTGAAATTATTCATTTGCCAAAATTTAATTGGTATACAAAGTTTGGGGTATTTTGCACTTAAAACCTAAACTGGATTTGTTCTCTTGGTTCCCTCTCCTAGTTGGCTCTGAGTCTATTTCTTTGAAAAACATAAGATGACTTTCCTTTAGAGAAATGTATTTTAAAATCATAACTTTACCAACAACACTCCTTGTATTTCCTACCTTAGTTGGAGTTTTTGCACATTGCTCTATAGTGCAGCAAGATTTAATAGCATGAGTCGTACTCTTTTGTTGGAGTTTGTTTAAAAAAATTTTTTGAGACTTTTACAGGTCTCAGATATATAAATAAGTAGCCATCTAGGGCTAGCAAAGTGTGAACATAAGAACTGTGCCCTCTATAATATTGATGATTCTTACATCCTTTCTGAACTAATCTTTAAAGTTAATTTACTCAGAAGATGGTATTTTAAACCTCCTTTCAGAAAGAACAACATTAAAAGTTTACTTTCCAGGTACTTAAATAGTGCCAACTTTTCCTAAATTGGCTACTTGTTCCTACCTTCACTTTTGCCCCCAATAACCTCAACATTTACAGTATCTCTGAAACCATCAGGAAACACTGTTTTGCCACTTTAAAAGCCATCCAGATTTTTTCTTTCCTCCTCTGAATGCTCCCCAAAGTGCCTAGTCCCACAGCAGCAATGAGAGAGCACTTTGAGAAATGTACCACTTAACAGCCCTGCTGGCAGAGTCCCTCCCTGAGTGCAGAAGCTTTTCAAGTCACTAGAGTAACATTCAATGCACCAGAAGAGTTACCTGAGTAACTGACACCTCTTTATCAAAGTAAAATGTTCCTCGTGATGCTTATTAGCATGTATTGAAGATGCACTCTATGGTATTCTGTAAAACTTGACTCAACTGGGTTAAAAAAAATAAATAAAATAAAAAACTCAATGTGAATTATAAAATTAGAAGTAGGGCAAGTTTTAAAAAGGATATTGATGTATTTCAAATATATACAACCCTATAACCTAATTGCTAACAATGTGTTTCTGGAAAAGAAACACATTTTGTATACCTGATTTCCGTTAGTGATATCTGTATTTGTTTTTAGGTACCTTACAAATATTTATGGTGTTAAGTATCTGCGACCTTAAAAGGTCCCTTCTTTTCATAGTTCTTAGAATTCAGTTTAAGAAACAAGGCCAGATGATAAAAGTAATTGATACAGGAACGTCTTTAAAGAAAGTGAGTTCTCTTAAATTGGTTAAACAGTGTCTGAATTCTTAATTATGCGACATATTTGTTCAGAAAATTACTTCTTTGAAATGAATAAATGCTAGAGTTCAGTCCAAGTTCAGCTGAATGAGGGAAGTTAGTAGCATCCTTCTGTAGGCTATCCCCAGCATTTTCTTCAAATAGCGATGATAATTGTGTTGTAATCTGTGAGATTTCACGTTAGTTTTGTCCTATGATCTTAAGGCTCCTTAGTCTACCCCCATGTTCAGGGCTAAATTCAATGACTGGCATTAGAGATCTTTGGTGAAAAATAAAAAACAAAGGTTTACTTCATGAATGCTTTATTTGCCCCTTTCCTTCTTATTTCATGTACAAATGTTCATTAAAATATGAATTAGGAAGTCCAGAATTGGTGGGAATTTGATCAAGTCATTTAAGCTCTGTTTCTCTTATCCTCATTTGCAATGTCCAGGTCCATAATTCTGTAAACCATTCCAGGAATTTCAACTTTGGCAGACAGTTATTTTTCACCTTCTCTATGTAACAACGTATTTATCTACTCAATTTATATTCATAATCTAGTTAGTGCTTCTCCCATGATAATGATCCTGATATTGATAGCACATTACTTCCTTCATCATTTTTCAGGAAGACAGAGAACAGTTATCTCCAAATTTCATTGTCTACAATGTTTTTGTGTGTTTGTTTATTTGTTTGTTTGTTTTGTAAATAATATTCTAGAAAAGCCCACAGGAATAGACACAACTGGCCAGGACTCCAAAATTTACCTGAGGCTCTAAAATATTTTAAATCCACTGTATCTGCTAAATAGGAGAACCCCAAGAAGATAGATATCTTCTAAGTCCATTCCTGGGCCTTTGTAACTTCAATTTTTAGAGAAGTCCCATTAGAAGGACTTTATAATAATGTATCTCTTCTTTAGTTTGTTTTTGTGTCATGTGTAAGCTTCCATGGTAGACGCAAGTTAAAATTCCCTTGGATTTCTAAGAATCACCTTTATCTCTGATACTTACGGTGTAGTGAAGAAACCTAAGAGCTTTTGGCAAGCAATAATGTGGCAGGCTGACCATGTAAGTTTTAATGACACACAATATGATGACTGAGGAAAAACATTCAGTGCAGATTAAAGAGCATACACAAGATTCACTGAGACAAGCTGGCCTGTGTTGTCATATGATTGTGTGTGTGGCTATACTGTGTATAAACACTATGATATTAGGAAAAATACAGACCAAGGAAATTTGACACAAATAGAAGTAATATTTTCCTAAACTCAATTTGCTATTATTACAAGAACATATAAACAGTGGACCCAAGATCTGAATTAAGGGAACCAAATCCTTGATTTCCTCTTCTAATGGTAAGGAATCTTAAAAAATCTAAAACTCATTTTGCCTGTGTAGAAGAAATTCATTTGGGCTGATTACAATTATGGTAGACTAATAGTTGTCTCCTTTCCTACCCCTTTCAAGAAGGAAAGAGCATAGTTTTAATTTGCATATGTACAAAGAACTATAGGAGAGCACATTTTTGTGCAATAAAACATGTTTTTAATAAGGCACCAGCCTGCGAACCCAAAAGTCGCTGGTTCAATTCCCCAGCCAGGGTACATAACCATGTTGCAGGCCAGGTCACCAGCCAGATCCGTAGCTGGAGACAAGTGAAAGGCAACCGTACACTGATGTCTCTCTCCCTCTCAGCTTTTCTCCCTTCTCCTCTCTCTAAAAATAATAAATAGAATCTTAAAAAGAAAAACATGTTTTTAATACCTTTTTGTGATGTGATTCTACTATGATTGTTTCATTGAATCCAGTAGTGAATTTTTTTGGTACATAGCTAATTAAACCTCTTGAATAAAAATTCTGATTTTAGGAAGGGGAGCAGCTTAGACAAGAACCTAGTATAAAGGAACCATGGACATGGACAACAGGTGGGATTGACTTTGGGGGGAATGGGTGGGTGGGGAGGAGGACAGAGGGAACCAAAAAGGGGATGGGTGTAATACAGCAACAATAAAATTTTTCTTTTAGTTCTGATTTTAACTCTCTAAGAAATATTTAAGATTTCTAGTTATAGAGCTTTTATAGTTAATATTGAATTCCTTCATCTCAGTTGTTACCATTTTCAAGGTTGTCATTGGAAGCTCTTTCTGCCTCCTAGTTCCTGGAGTTAATCATTCATTCATGAAATCTTGCAGTTCATTCAGCCCCTATTAGGCATTGCACTTTCTCAAAGTACTGGGCCTATAGCAATGCACAGTGACATTTCCTATTTTAATGTTGACCAACAGTTAAGAAATGTAATCTTTTAGTTCATCAATTAGCTGTCTGATACAGTCAAGTAAAGCCAAGTCCATAGGTTCATTTCAAACACGTGTTCTGCAGTAAGTACTCAGGATTATGCCATTAACAGTTCTGACAAATCTAGGGATACACATGGCCCATATTACTGTCACTCTGCCCATGGTTGTTAGCAGAAGCTACAGGAATCCAGAACATAGAGCATCTGAAAAACAATTCAGAATTTCCACACCCTGGAGAAACGTGAAACCTATGCTATCTCAGCTTCTCAAGGCCCAGGGACTCCAACCCTGCAATCCCTAACACTCTACATCAATAAAGCCAAAAGTGGTATAAAGTGGGATAGCTTTTACCACTAGAGGACAAGGACATTGACACATTCTTAATTATTCATAGACAAAGTATAAAATTTATATTACATAAAGTCCAGGAGGCACTTTCAAACTTGTATGATGCAAAATTCATGTTCCATTCTAGGCATTAAAGACAATTTTATTTATCCAGTCAAATACATACATAAAATTCTTCTCTGAAATATCTATGTTTAGAAATTCCAGCAGCTTGGGCTGAATTCTCCCCTCAAGAGATCACTGCAGAAAGACTGACACCCACCATCTCCCACCAAAAAAAAAAGACACCAAAATCTAGAGCAGGGTCTGTAAACCTTTTCTGGAAAAGCCCAAAATGGAACTAATATAGGCTTTGCAGGCTGTATAGTCAGTGTCACAATAATTTAACTCTGCCATTGTAGAGTGAAAGCAGCCAGAGACAATAGGTTAGTAAATAATTGTGTTTGTTTTCAGCAAAGCTTTATTTACAAACAATAGGCAGCTGACCAGAGCTGGCTCATAGGCGATAGTTGGCCTGATCTAGGTAGGTGTGTATTCTGAGTAAGGATAACATTTCTTATATTTACTTAGGTTCTCACTTTTATTTCATGCCTTATCACATATTGAAATAAACATAAGGATGTAACTTCAGTGAAAAACATACACTTTTTCGTGTATCATCAAATATCATTTGTAATAAAGGTATCTTGGTAAAGGATATGCTCAGAAATCCAACATTTACCCATTTAAATGCTATTTACCTATATACTGATACACTTTTGATTATTTTTCAGATCGTTATTCCTTGCCCTATAGTGTACAATTAAATCATGTATGTTAAATTTTCCTTATACTATTTTTTAAAGATTTTATTTATTATTTTTCAGAGAGAGGGGAAAGGAGCGAGGCAGAGAGAGAGAGAGAAATATCAATGTATGGTTGCCTGTCATTTGCCTCCAGCTACAGATCTGTCAGGAGACCTGGCTTGCAACCTGGTTATGTTGCCCTGGCTGGGGAATCGAACCAGCGACCTTTGGGTTCTCAGGCCGATGCCTTGTCCACTGTGCCACCAGCCAGGGCTACTTATTATTTTTGCTAGAAATATTCTTAGGTGTAGTTGAACTGTGTGGGGGCAAATACCCTACATCAGTTGGCCTCAGTTTTCAGTGATTTTCCAGGTGATATTGTCATTACCACCACCTATAACATCAGCTGTCAATGTCAATGTATCTCTTTTAAGCAATCCCTCTTCTAATGTCCATACTTCCTCGCATCACAGTCCCATGCATAAAACCTGCTCTCCACTCAAGAACTGAATTCGGTGAAAAAGACCCAGATAACCTAGCTTCTGGCATCATAGAAGTCACCACAAACCCATTATGTCCTTGGCCCTCTGAAGAAAGTCTGTATCTTCCTTCTTTCATAAGGGGTCATAAATTTTATAAAGGTCATTTTCCATTATACTCAAAATCTTGATTGGTTGTTTTGTACATTTTGGCTAAGTTCCAAAGCAAAAAGGTTACTGAAAGTCTAATTAACCAGTAAAGGAGGAGCTTTCCTAGATAATTAATACCTTTTTGTTTTCCAAGTTCTTTATTTTGAAAAACATATGAGATTTTTTTCTGTACCAATTTTGTTAGTTAAAATTGATTCTATTCCATATCCTGCTTATTTCTGACTTTGTTTAGAACAGTTTTGCACAAGGAATCTCAACCCAGAACTCCAGAAAAAATCATCCAAAAGAGCATTTGAAAAGTACCAAATCCTAGGTCCCATCCTATAGAATTTTCTAATTCTTTGGTTGGGGATACAGAGAGCAGGCATTATTCGCTTTTTATTCTGTTTCATTTTAAAATTTTCAGGTGATTCTCAAGTTAATAAAGGCCTAAGAACCACTGGTTTTCCTCCTTTTTTATATATTTTAAATTCCCTTGTATTTATAAGGGGGATAAATGGTAATGGTTTTCTACACCCATTTCTTTTAAGAGTTTACCTATATAAAAGAGTGGTTTACACTAATATTCTTCTTGCTATTTTGTGGTATAGAAATGCAACACAATATATGTGAGTTATCCAAGTATTTCACCTTCCTCTTCTTGAAAACATGCCCTACAAGTTGGATTCCAAGTGACTGCAAATATATATATATATATATATATATATATATGTATATATGTATACATATATATATATATATATGTATTATCTCACCACATGGTGAAATAAGCTTGAGCTGTCAGTGTTGGGAGCCTTTATTCTCCTTTCTTGGGTTGACTATTGTGTCTTAAAGTATTATTTTTTGATAGCTTTGAAGCCATGTGAATGTTATTCTCTTTCTCTTGTTCATAGCACCAGAAGAATGGGCCACGACCCGCTCCAGCCTGAAAGCACCACCGCCAAGGTCGGCCAGAGGGGGATACAGGGAGCACCCCTATGGTAGATATTGAAGGTCCTCCTCACCCGTGACCTCACCTCAAAGACAATTCATAGCCTGTGGTCTCCACATAAACAGCAACAAGACAAGTAATAGTCCTTTTTTTTTTTTTTTTTCCTTATTCTAGGGATAACCTCTCATGATTACTCCCATTATAGTTCTTGTATTTCCCCTATACTGTTGGCGTGACATTGACACTAGTATTTTACAAAACGAACTAAAAGAGACATTGGCAAGCATTGTCTATAAACCATTCAGTAGGATGATATTCTCTTGGTTGTTTTTCATTGTTGTGTGTAATCTTTTTTTTTTTTTCTTTTACCTTTTTCTTTTTTTTTAAGAAAGAGCATGAATTTGTTAACAGATTTTTGAATCTCAATCAACTAGAAAAAACGTTGTTTAGGGTTGCTAAAAGACTGTAATATGATTTTTGAACTAGCTGATAATAAAGTTGTAGATAAGATGTTTTAACCTGTCTTTTAATATCTGTTAGTTAGATGAAGATGTTTGATATTAAGTTTGTAAATTTAATTTTAAATGCTGTTTTAATGGGGTTGAAAACAAGCAGCTACTGTATGTACGTAGCTAACTGAATTTGTTCAGTGTTTTAACCTGTATTTGTTAAAAAAGAAAAAAAACACACATAAAGTTCCATGTGTAAGCTTCTCTAAATAGGAAACCACAATTTGTCAAATATGTTTGCCATAATTTGTCAATAAAGCTGAAAACTTTTGTAAAAACTAAATTTGGAATTACTTGTTTTCTAGCTTTAAATGTCTGCTTTATTTCTTCTTCAAGAGATGCCTAAAATGTTTTCTATTTAAAAATTACAAAAATGAACCCAAGCCTGTTTTAAGATATTTGTGTAATACTTAAAAAATGTATTAATAACTTATGGTTGTTAAATAATTTAAAAGTTAACCAACTAAACTGTTACATGAATCATGGTTAGTAAACACTAATGTATAACATGTTAATGGAAAAAAAACTGGATTTAGAATAATAAATGGATTTTAAACTATCCTCTAAGCTTTATCTTGCTAAACACAAATTCTGATTGACTTGTTTGCATTAGCATGTCTCTCGTGAGAAAGAGTAATGGAGTATAAAGAGGTAAGATTACCACTTACCACTGTCTAAATGCCTAGTTCTTCAACCTTTGAGTTTCCCCGCACATTAAATATCCCATCCAACATGTAAGCATTGCGTAGATTCACTTTATTGTTTTCACTCAAAGGAGTGCGTGGACTTCATTTGCGTAGTTTATAACAATTTGTTTTTGACAAACAAATCATCAGTGTCACTGGCCAGTTGTTGCTACTCAACCTCAAAAACTTTATTTGTAATTTTCAGTGCTAAATATCACCGCCCTTGAAGGCAGTTTAGAGGGCTGATATTTCTTTTGAGACTATCAGACTTGATGGCTGATGATTATTAAGGAAATATGTCGCAGGACTCAAAGGATGACTAAACGTTAAACAGGTAACACTAATAGTAACTCTGTAATTTTGCCTATGCAACAGTAATGTTAAATATTCTCAGTTATTAAGTTCCTGATAGTTAAAAAAGTAAACCTACAAAAAAAATAACAAATAGGTCTATAGGTTATTAAAACAACTAATTAACATTAACTAGAGGCACCAAAAGTATTTTACAATATATAACCCTCAAGTTAATAAACAGAACTAAAATTAACAATAATAGTAATGCAACTCTTGCTAACATCAAACGTAAGCTAAATTTTGATGGAAAAAAAAAAAGAAAGTGAAAGACTTGATGGTAGGGATGAATGCCAAAACTGTTAATCTTTTAAATACAGTTTTTTTGTTTACGGTGGCTTTTGTCAATGTGATTGGTTTACTTTTTTGCTGCTAACCAGCGTAGGCATATTGCTGTTCAGTTTTTGCAGCTGGAGTTGCATGCTGATAGTTTTATGAAGTGTGTGTCTGTCATCAATTATAATTGTAAATATTTGCCTTTCACAAAATGTTATTTAGTTATATTTAATTTCCTTTTTTTTATTCTTTCTCACTATTTCAGGTACCCACAAGCAAAGGGCACGCGTAATTGACTAGCAGAAGTGATGGACTAAGAAGGATAGAGGTAAACCTGTTTCTTTAATCTTCTCTGAAATAGATCATCCTGACCAACATGAAGCTGTGGTACTGAACTAGAGCCCCAAATGCCATTTGTTGAAAATTGAAAAGGTTTAGATTGTTGTCAGGGAATTGAGTTATTTTTATCTTACCTTGCAAGACTTTAGAGTTTATTCAGAAGGTTGTCAAATGAAACACAAATTAGTAGTTAATATATAGTCCTTTTCTTTGCTGTGAACTACCACATATTAACTCCCATTAACTTTACAAAAAATACTAAAAATTACACTCTGCAAATATAAGAGAAGGCAATCACAATTTTTGGTTGAGGTGGATGGATGGCAAAAGAGACCCCATAACCAACCCCTCAATTACCCCCTGTCAATGAGATAAAATTTCGTAACATTAATATTTATTTAGTCAAGTAAAATGACTGAACTTACAATTTTCCCCATTTATTTATCAATAAACTTGTTTTTCATCTGCCATTCTATTTGAATCAGCAAATATTTACTGAGTACAAAGCACTATTGGAATTGAGACTTGATTTCTGTACACAGGGAGTTGGCAACTTGAGCGAATAAAACTCTGACTGAAAACAAAACAAAGGCAGTTTTAAAATCCACAGACTGGCCTGACATTCAGAGCTTTGAAAAGGCCTCGCCATGATATTTAAAACAAGGTACACCCCAAGTCTTCTCGTTCTGAATCTGGTCCTCTTTTTACTACACAAATATCCAAATGTCCATAATACAGTGCAGCCTCAAGTGACACAGAATGTGGGAGAGCCTTGAGATTCCTTATGACAGCAGGCAGGGGCAGAGACTGACCCTGGAATGAAGTGGGTAGCCTGTTCATTGATGAGGAAGAGAGCGCCACCTGGTGAAGGGATAGGTGATAGTGCCAAATCCAGGAAGTTCAAGGGGTCCTGAGGACCAGATTCATAAAAGCAGGGGCCAAGCAAACCCTGCAGAAGTCGGGTCCAGTTCGGTCATGGTTGTCCCTGTACTCAGGGACACTTGTGTTCAAGTGTTTGGCTTTCATTGGAAAACTGAAATGAAGCTGATGTCGGTTTGAAATAAAGAATCAGAGCTACCCCCCTAAGGAAATTATCCCAAGTAACTAAGGCAAACATCACATTCAGTCAATTTTATAATTATTCACGTGTCTTCATCTGAGATAGCTTTTGTAAAATTCAAATTATTAAAATTACTGTTTAATACTGTATGTGCTTCAATTAATCAAGTGCTTTTGTTAAGGTGCCGAATGAAAAAGTTACAGAAAATGCAGTTTTGAAATTCTATCAGTAACATTCCATATCTGACTTAACGCTTTATAAATGTTACTGTCTTTGTAAACCAACGGGACAAAGAATCTCTAATCCAGATATCCTGCGTATTATTCTCCTTCCATCCTTTTCAAACAATGGGCTTGATTTCATAAAGCAATGAGAGAGAGACCAAAGTTTGTTCCTAGTTTGATATGTTAATCAACATGTTTTTGTGTTTGGTTCATTATTCTATTGTTTCCATGCTGTTGTGTGCTAGCCCTCCAGCTCTTTCACATCCAGACACAGGGCAGGGCTGTCCCAGCAGAAACACCAGGGCTGAACAAGAGAACAGAGCATGCTTGGCTATTGAGTTTAAAGTAAGAATTTTTAAAGCTCAAAAACAGTGATTTGTGAGAAAGGGGATTTTGAGTTTCCAAAAGCATGCATTTTTTAGTAGATTTTAAGTAGGACATAAAGTGTGTGTGTTAACTGTAAGTGTAAAAGACTCCCACCCATAAATATATAAACAGATCGAAAAATAACTGACTTCTACCCACCTGCCTCTATACATCTCCAAGATAAGTATCATCCAGGCTGACAAGAAAGCTGAAGAGGCAGCAATAGCTAAGGCATGAGTGTAAGATATTAGGGTGGCCTCCAGTATGAGCTCTGCACACTCTATATGTTAGCGAATGAAAACCTGAGGTAGTTTTGGAATGCAAGGGGAGACCGTTGTCTAAGGAGGTGTCGGGGGAGGCAGCAAGGCTCACGGAATTCCCCCATGTCAGTGTGTTCCATGGGCAATCCTATAGGTGTGTGTTTCTATAGAATGTTTTCCCATGCTGGCCAGAGTCAATGAAGCAGGTGCGGCAAAGAGGGCTCCTCACACCGTCGCCCCCGAGGGAAGACAGGGGTGGGCTCAGATCTCCGAGTCTGAGTGTCGACCAAGCCTGACCCAGGGGTACCAGTAGGTACAATGTGAAACGGTAAGAAGGTCAGCTGCTCCTTGCCACCAAAATCTCCAAAACTTAAATGCAATTAGGAAAAAGAGGGGAAAACACACATCTCTGCGTTAACAGAGGAACTCCTGACCAAAATTAATATGAACCAGCCGAGGTTATTTTTCTCTACCTGGCCCTATGGGAACTTGAGGATGAAATCAAGTTGAGGTGTAGAAAAATATAATTTTATATGCATTGCAGTCATTTATTCCATAACTTGTCTGGCTCTTAAAATAACCATAGTGAATATAGTAGGTTTTTCTGGGAACAGAGAATGAGAATTTTTCATAGTTAATGGCCTCTCAGCAAAATCCATTAATCAACCCAATGACGACTGTACAGAGGGTCCCTAAATAATGAGCATCTGCGCAGTCAGAGGGTGCCTTCTTCTCTTGTCGTATCAGACAGTGATGCACGGTCCCATTTGGATCCCTTCATAACATCGTGTCTGCTCACGCTCTTACTAACTGCGAAGTGCTGGCTCCCAAAGCATGCAGAGCAGGTACCTTCCCAGTTCTAGAGCCACTGCTGGTATGAACATTCTTATGTCTGACATTCACCTTGAACAAGTCATAAAAACTTGCATGGCAGGTGAAAGTTTTTAAATTACAGGGCATGCCCTCTAAGCGTAGTTGAAGTTCTCCGTGGCCATGCTGCATTCTATCAGCTAGTGCTGTAACTCTTGCTACACTGATGACCCTAGGACAACAAGGAACTTAGCAAAACACCAAAGGTGGCGGCTTGGGCAGCAAACCAAGTATGCTAAATAGTAGTGATAACAATACTAAGTAATAAAGTCTTTGCCTCTGCTTATATTTTCCAGCAAAAGCTTTTCTACACTAAAGCATGATTAAATCAGAATTAATTTGATGTCACTTAAGAGACCAAATAGTGCATTTAGGTCTTATTTGTAGTATTTAGATAATTTTTACTTTTTTAAAAAAGATTTTATTCATTCTTTTTAGAGAGAAAGGCAGGGAGGAAGGAAGAAAGGGAGGAAAGCATCAACGTATGGTTGCCTTTCACCTGCCTCCAGCTACGGATCTGGCTGGGGACCTGGCCTGCAACCTGGTTATGTGCCCTGGCTGGGGAATCAAACCAGCAACCTTTGGGTTCACAGGCCAGTGCCTATTCACTGAGCCACCAGCCAGGGCAATTTTCACTCTTAATATAATAATGGAAACTAAAACTGTTTAGTAACAATGGAAGTACTAACAATCTTTAAATAAATTTAAAGGGTCATATTAGAAGTTCTTATTAGTTCTGTTAATGATAGAAGGACATATTAAAGGTTCTCATTAATTATTTTAAAACAAATTGTATTTTAAACTATAATATCAAAATGTTACTCTTGTTCTTTTAGTTCTTCACTATTTCTATGTCTCTTGGTTAATATGATATAGAAACTTGTAGAGTATTTAGGTTTTTGTGCTATTTAAAGGGAATAGAGAACAGTGATCAGTAATCTGAATTGGCAAAATAAATATCAAGTATCGGTTTCGCTGTCAGAGGGCCACCTGTTACTAAAAACTCCATCTGTTTGACATTCTTGCGGGTTCCATAGGAAGGTTCAATTTTTACTGCAAAAAATAGCTAGTAAATAATTTCAAATATCCAATTGTACAGTAATTTACAAAATTGATGACATGATTTATGTTTGGTATGATAGCAGAGTATTAATAATAGTAGCAAAAATAATATTGGAGCCATCTGTTTTATAGACATACACATGTGCCTAGCAAGGTACTAGAATTTTCACGTAAAAACTTACATGAAACATCTGTACTCTCTTACAAGCTGGAAAAAGAAGTATAATTCACCCCACTTTACAAAAATTGAAATCCGTAGTTTTAATTGTCACACATCCTATATATAGTAAAACCAATATTTAAAGCAAAGTTTGACAACCCACACATTTCCCAGAATTCTATGGTGATTTCCAACTTGTAATGAATTTGATTGGAAGCAGAACCTAAAATTTTAAATAGCCTTAATATAATTTCTTTTCTGGAGCAATGTGATAAACTATGACTAAAAAATTTATAAAATATTTTAACTTAAAGTGAATCTTTACTTTGATTTTTTCCTTAAATTTGTCACTTTCAAAAGTTCTGATTTCTTCATAAAAATGTAGATGGAAGTATTCTACACTTGTCACAAAGCATGACTACAATTTTGTAAAACAAATGAATTCATTAATAATCCAAATTCTATTTTGACATTAAAAACTCACATACTTCAATCTGCATGAAAACCTTTTATTCTGCAACCTATAAGTTAGAATTCCACTTTAAAATACGAAGGTCAATTTCAAACCAGAAATATCTTCGTATAAACCATGCAGTCATGTGTTAAGTAAAGGTATCACTCAGCGTTAAATGCTTCAACATGAAGCATTTCCTATTGCCAATGTAATGTGTAGCATTTTTCTGAACATCCTAATGTCCTGTTGAAGTATCTGATTTACTGGTTGGATAGCTGTTTTTTGACTTGCAGGCACCAGTCTTCCATACCATCATAAAGTTTAATTTTCCATTCTTTTTACATACAATTTATTAACTTTCTTGAGTAATTCCTTGCAGCAAGGGAAAACGGCCACTCTATTTGCTATGCTATCCTGTATCTCAGTCTCTTACACGTCCTTGTGAGAGGAATTGAGAAAACAGGAGAGGACATTGTCAGATTCATACACTACCAGGTGCTTTAACAACAGCCAGCTTATCTGCCTTTACAAAAAACAAAAAAGAGTTCAGAATGAGCCCCCTTAAAAAGTTGGTGATAAATCACTCAGTACTTTGTTCAGGGTTCTGTTCCACATTGGTTCGTACTTCACAGTGGGGTATAGTGAATGGCCTATCTTCCAAGGACATTAGGAGATTCTTGGATCCTCTTCCTACGACCTCTCCAGAAGCAAATTTCACCACTAGACACAGGTTTCCTACCCTGTGTTGTCTACAAGATGACTACTATCAGTGGGAAAACGTTCCTTCCCCACAGTCTCAGGCACTCGGTCTGCCCTAACACAGGTGTTCCACATTTCCTATACTAACCCCTAGCTGACCTTTTTTGAGACAACTTCTCTGGTACATATTGTCCCTCCCTTTACAATGCTATTGCACACTGGGATGTGAAAAGACAAAGAAAAAGGCAATTAATGACTGTGGAGACCAGAGTCCTATCCAATCTATTCAACAGAGCCCTAAGTTAACAAAAGTTTACTGTGTAAATTACAAAACCAATACATATCCATCGTAAACCAAAAAGTATGAAAAGAAAAAAAAAATTGTGCTTAATTAAAACAGAAGTAATACCTATTTACATTTATATGTGATTTCCTGGTCACAAAATCCTGATTTCTTAGCTAAAAAGTTTAAGGGTATACAATAGGTGAAAAAATATCTCAAATTAGTCCAAATTCTTTATTTCAAAATATAAACCTTAAGATAAGAAAAAAACATACTTGTAGTAAATAAACTTACTTATGGAATTGATTAAGATCAGTGCATAATATCTGTGACCAGAATGAAGCCAATGTCAAATGTATTTAAACAGGGAAGATTATATTTACATGTTTCATAAAGATAATTTTCATAATAGAATTAATGTCAAAATTTTAAACTGTTTATTTCAACTTTCTTGTTGGCAGGGTTAATAATATAAATTTATTTATTGACCAATAGATAACTATTTGAAGCTAATATTAGGTGTGCTGTGTAATGTTTCATCTAAGCCAATAATTTTTACAGTAAGTAAGGCCACATTCTACCAGTGAAACTTCCCTGGAATTCTTTCCTATCTAATAACCTCAAACAAAGTACAAATTGGTTTAACATCTTAAAAACTTTTTTTTTTTTTTTTTTACTTCCAGTAAGTAAATCATTCAGGTACAAATAATGGTTACCTTAGAATATGTCAGAAGTGCCGATGAATTGGTGTTTTTTTAAAAGGGGTTATATATATATATATATATATATATCCTTTTTATTACAAAAGTAATACATGATTGGAGTTTAACAGTAGACTGTACAATGTAATTATATAATCTAAAAACTAAACATCTATAATCCTCCTCAAAGGAACTGTTAAACGCCTCCTGATTTTTCTTCCTGTCCTTTTTTCTTTTTCCATCCCTCAATTGCTTGTTCCTTCTTTCTTCGCTTGAAAAAGGATTCTGCTTATGCACATGTACAGAAAGGAGAGGGATTTTGTTTCTTCATGACCTTGGACCCATTTCCATAAGGGTTTTTTTTTCGTGTGTGTGTGTGTGGAGGATTAAAGCTTTATTGTTACACTGAAACTTTAACCTGCACTACGTGCTCTAGATTGTAAGCAAAGTGACTTTAACTTTTCAGCTTCAATTTTCTTTATAAGTAAAATAGGGATAAAAAGAGCAACAATCGATTTATGAGGATTTTAATGTAAAATCACAAAAGTATGTGTTAATCCTCCACAAATTTAGCTAATATTATTTACCCAAATTATTTTTTCTTGACTAAAAATTTCTATACTTTAAGATATCTTTAGGCCTGGATGGTCGCTAAGTGAAATGGCGCCAGCCTGCAAACCCAAAGGTTGCTGGTTCGATTCCCAGTCAGGGCACATAACCAGGTTGCAAGCCAGGTCTCCAGCCAGTTCCATAGCTGGAGGCAGGTGAAAGGCAACCACATATTGATGTTTCACTCCCTTTCTCTCCCTTTCTTTCTCCTTCCCTGCCATTCTCTCTAAAAATAATGAATAAAATCTTTTTTTAAAAAAAGATATCTTCATGGTGTGTATAAAACATATAAATAGATCCCTGGCTGGTGGCTCAGTGGATAAGGTGCCAGCCTGTGAACCCAAAGATTGCTGGTTCAATTCCCAGCCAAGGCACATAACCAGGTTGCAAGCCAGGTCTCCAGCAGGTCCATAGCTGGAAGCAGGTGAAAGACAACCATACATTGATGTTTCTCTCCCTTTCTTCCTTCCTCCCTGCCCTTCTCTCTAGAAATAATTAATTTAAAAAAATTTTAACATAAATAAAAGCTATTTTAACCCATAAAAATTTCATATTACACAAATCAATTTGCAACTTAGACATTTTAACATGATCCTTTTCTAAAATATTCAATTAACATAGGCTTTAGAAAACAGTTGTAAAAATGTTCCTTATTATATTCATTAGCAACTATATATTGTGTGTCTTCATAACAGTATTATATGATGTTTATACACAATAATCTTAAAAGAATTTGCACATATGTTGCTCATACTGAGATAGGGCTAACTAAAAGTAAGTAAGGCTTGGTATAATAGTTTCAATGGTATGATGAAAAAACAGGTCTGCAGTAATGGAATACATAATACCCACCAAGCACTATACTAAGGATTTGTAGGAATGACTGACTTCATATATATTCTCAACAACCTGTAATGTCAATTCTAAGTCATCCTCATTTTCTAAGAGGCAAAACAGAGAGAGAGGTAACCTACCCAAGGTCACATTACTGGGCTGTGGGGTGGACTCTGAACCCAGGCTGTCACAATCAGAGACCTCATCCTTAACAACCTATACGCTACTGTCCCCTCTGACTTTAATGCAAGTTTCATAGGAAACTGATTTGAGAGGAAACCAAAATGCATATGTGTAATTCATTCTTCAAGCTAGTACAAAGGAATTAGAAGAAATTTCTCTTACTATGAATATTTCTAAGATCAGTACCAACTTTAAAGCTTGATAATAATTTTTTAAACATTCTATATACATAAGCCAAGGTATTCAGAATATCCCTATTCCTTGAATTATTTAAAAGTGAGTGTTGTAGAATGACCCAAGACTTTGTATTATGTTGTGCCGGAGAGTATTTATTTGCCCATTTTACCATTAATTAAATGGAAGCTAAGTGTATCTACATAAAGAATTTAGTTTTCATCATGGTTCAGATGTCCTAAATAACAAAATAACATAAAGCTTTGATGAAAAATGAAAATAAACTATAAAAATGCATTTCCAGGAAAACAGTCCTGGTTAATTATTTCTTTACGAATGGCATGCTCTATTATACTGATTTGTCCCCATCTGTATAACTAAAAATAAAAGGTACTTTTCCTTACTATCTCTTGTCCTATAGATGAATAGATGATCCACATGATTGAAATGTATTCTATACTTTATTATACCTCAAAATAGAATAGCAGAATGAAGGTGAACATGAGAATAAGAAAATAACAGATTGAGAAGGAAAAGGACTGTAGTTAGAAGGCTGAGAAAGATCCATCAGAAGTGCTCAGATGAAACAGGTAGCCTCATGAAAAAAATAAAAAGAAGACCATTCCTTACAATCTTCAACGAACAGAATGTCCCGAGATCTAAAAATTCTCATAAATCACCATCATGTGCCACTTACCACATAAGGCAGTAACTTTAGATATTAAAAACATGCTTTCCCTTTATCTGAAATACAGAACATTCTGCTATTGGATGTGTCTGGAACTTCTGTTGTCTGCCTCAGAACATTTGCTTCATAGACTCAGCGCATTTTTTCCTTCACGTCCACCAGCAGACAATTTTTACCATTTCTTAAAATTTCTATCCAGTGTTGGGTAAAGAACAAATGTTTGCAGCAGGTTCTCATGGTGCATATTAATTCCCATTAGCACTTTTAGAAAATTACAAATTATTGCATATCTTATGTTGCTGTTATAGAACTGCTATCCTCCGACTTAACATTTGAAGAATCTTGTAGTTTCACATAGTATATACTGAGTTAAAAAATAGACCCTGTTGGAAGCATGAACTCTCTAAGGTTTCTCAGGAAGAATTGTTTATTTGTAATATTTAGATTATTAAGAAGATATCTAACATGGGATATTATAAAAGGTAATTACTAATGACTGAAGCATGGTAATGAATTGATCTGATTGCTCAGAAGTAGGAGAGGTTTGGAAATTCTCTCAAGATTTAATCCTAAGGTGTTTATGTATTTTAAGTAATATTCAAATGATTTACTGCACCCATATAGTTTTCCATCTCTAATTTTACCTGTTCCTTATATAACTGAAGAAAACATTTTAACTTGCAAATGTGAGTAGAAATGACCACCTCTAAGTGAAATAGGTTTAAAGTGGCCTTATAACAATTGCAGCTAAAAATTACTCAGCTGATGCCAAATAGTTTGCTGAGCTAAATGCAGAGCTAGCTGTCACTTAAGGAAAAATATCATCAAGTATAGCATCTTGTTTTAAAGATGTTCAAGAAATATTTAGGGAAAAGAACAGCCACACTTGACCATTCTAATTCCAAAAATTAGATCCTTCTTAAGAAAAGGCTTAACTTTTTAAAAATCTTTTCCCTAGTATATATTATAGATCCAGATTTATGGAAATTATTTATCAAATATGTTAATAAATGTCATTTGCCTCCATCTTTTTAAAAAATTTTATTTGATATTTTTAGAGAGAGGGGAAGGGAGAGAGGCAGAGAGGGAAAGCTACATCAATGTATGGTTGCTTTTCACCTGCCTCCAGCCACGGACCTGGCTGGAGACCTGGCTCGCAACCTGGTTATGTGCCCTGGCTGGGAATCGAACCAGCAACCTTTGGGTTCCAAGGCTGGCATCTTGTCCACTGTGCTACCAGCCAGGGCTGCCTCCATCTTTTTAAACTCTTATTTCTTATGCCCCCTTTATGATAGATGTAAATAATGATTTTTATATAAAATGCTAATATCGTATATGATATTATAGTACACACTTATGTATGTATATCTTTCTACCTATCTAGCCATGCGTTGATACTTTATAAAACTTTTAAGATAGTATTGTTTTAGCTGTCAAAGCTCTATGAAGAAAGCAGGGCAAATTTTCTTACCCTCATTTTAAAAGTAAGGAAACAAAATTTCTTTGAAAAAAATTTTTTGTATTTTTTCCCATTACTATTAGTCCCCTTATATCCCTTTCCTCCTGCAATCACCACACAGTTGTTCATGTCCATGAGTCATTTTTCCTTTTTGCTCAGTCCCTCTACCCCCTAGTGCTACCCCCAGCTGTCATCTGCTCTCTATCTATGAGCCTGTCTGTACTTTACTTGTTAATTCAGTTTATTCATTAGATTCCACATATGAGTGAAATCATATGAAATTTGTCTTTCTCTGACTAGCTTATTTAATTTAGCATGTTGTTCTCCAAATCCATCCATACTGTCACAAAGGGTAAAATTTTCTTCTTTTTTATGGCCAAATAGTATTCCATTATGTCAATGCCTCATACTTGTTTTATCCACTAATCAACTGATGGACATTTGGGCTGCTTCCATATCTTGGCGATTATAAATACCATTGCAATGAATATAATTAAACATTTTTTTCACAGAGTTAAGATGTTTGGCCAACGTCACTTGAATTCTAAATATTTAGACTTGCTCTCAGCACTAACCACTAACTCCAAATTAACTAACCATCTTGTTTTTGTAAGTGATAGCATCTGTGGTGGAAGAGAGGTCAAAGTTGTATGAGTGAGAACACTGTTCATGTCAATTATTAAACATCTTAATAAAATGCATTCCAAGTAAATTAAAAGTTTTGAGATTTACTTTTACCTATATATAAACATTTACTCTTATCCTTAAAAATTAACATTTAGATATCTTCTAAAGATGTGAGATAACATTGAACACTTTAATAAAAAAAAAAAAAAAAAGATAAGCCCTGGCTGGTGGCTCAGTGGATGGGTGCCAGCCCTCGAATCCAAAGGTCCCTAGTTCAATTCCCAATCAGAGCACATAATCAAGTTGCAAACCAGGTCTCCAGCCAAGTCCGGAGCTGGAGGCAAGTGAAAGGCAACCATACATTAATGTTTTTCTCTTTTTTCCTCTCCCTTCCTTCCCCTCTCTCTAAAAATAATGAATAAAATCTTTCTTTAAATAAATAAAAGTAAAAAATAAACAGCATACTGGTATCAGATTCACATGCAATAACTCAAAATTGAGAGCCTAATAATTACAAAAGTGTGCACTGAATTTATAATATCAAGTATATGCTAAATTGAGTAATGATTTTTCTCATTTAGCTGGAAGAGAATGGAATTAAAATTAATCAAAAGTGTAAAACACTAAGTAACAAATTATCAGAAACATTTCAGTTTTTATTCATGATACATCAAAATTAAGACTCTTCAGCACCTATGATTATCAGAACTATAGCATTGATTAATTATCCGACCACTAGATAAAACTTAGCATAGTGTTATCCATCGTTTTTCTACATTTACATTAGTATTTCCACTTTTAAAAAAGGGGTGAGGATTTATGACTATTGGTCAATTAAGATTTTTAAATGCCCTGTGAGTTTCAAAATCTAATATTGGCTCAGTTTGCAAAGAACCAAAAAGCCACTACAATTTATTAATTTTAAATCAAGCACCCAATTTTCAGGAAAAGATCCTGGAACGTTTGAGTCTAAATTAAAGAGATCAGTGGTTGATCTTGATTTAATTTAATAAACAATTTCATTAGCAGTGGAGAGACAGGTTTGTTTTGTAAGAGTGTAGTCATCTGGGAGGCTTCTGCTATTTATTTGGTCTAGTTTATCTCCATTCATCTTTATTATTGACGTTCATTGCAAGGACCCCAAAATACCTATTTGTCACAAACCAACTGTTGAAGTAATGCATGGCAAATCAATACTGATTTTACTATGTTACAATTAATCTGCTGCATTACACTGTATAGAAAATAGACCAGCTCCTTTTAAATGTAAAAGCAGCATATCAGAATCTTAAGCTTACTGAGTTTCCAGGTCAAACCTCATTGCTGAATTTGACGTGATTTCCTGAATTCTTGCTCCTGTGATGGGTCCGATAGCTAACCTGTACATATCATACTCTGGTGTGCTCAAAACTGCAGTTCTCTAATTAATTTCTGAGATCAGGAAATGCATATTTTTATTAAATATAGGTAACAAATTAAAACATTAGTGCTTATTATATAAGTAAGATACAGCACCTAAGTTGCAAATGTAAAACAAGTACATGTATTTGGTGGTGAGGTAATTTTTGCTGCCTCCCTCTCCCAATGTAGGAGAAAGAAGGGTCTAGAACAGCAGTATACATGAGAGATAACCTTAATTATGTCTGCAATGTCCATACTGAAAATAAAAAAAGGAAAGATTTTTTTTCTTGGTATGTTGCAGGATGTTTCCAGAACATGTATTTATTTCTAAAGATAAATTATTTGATAATGATATTTCATAAATATCAAACTGGGCATTATTTCCTTATTTTCTGAGGATGCATTTTTTTAGCAATATTAAAAATATTATAAATGCTTTATTTTATGTATTTTATAATTAGACTTTATTATTCCTGAAGTTGAAGTATACCTTATTTCTCAACATAACCCTGAATAACATTAATATATTGCAGCTGTTTCCAATTTTCTAGACTTTTCAAGTTGTAGAAAAGACACATACAAACCTTAGTTTGCAAATTATTTGTAGCATATAACTAATATTTTTATTCTGAATAGGACCATAGACAAATAAAAATATAATTATTTAACTTATCAGATTATTGCTTCCTAAGAATAATAGTTGTTTTATTCATTATTGTCTTTAACATACAAATAGATAAAACAATTTTGGAACACAAATTTCAGGACAAGGCACAGTCTGTTAAATTGTCAATAAATATATCTTATGATGAAATTAAATTTCAAAATAAATTATTGGAATACAAAATAAACTATTAATGATGTTAATTATTTAAAAATAAAAAACAAAATAAGATCTTGCTGACATTGTATAGAATATCTATTTCACAATATCTTTAATGCTGGATACTCTTGTCTCTTCAAAAGGCTCAGATCATTCCAGAACTTGAGCAAATGAATGAGATTTTTATTTCATACTTTAAAAGGAATTTGTACACATTTTCTATTTTTCATATCACATTCTGTTGATTAGGCAGTTTTGAAAGTTTATCTTTTTCTTATTTTAAAACAGTGAAGTTTAAAACCAAGTATTATTTATTGAACTAATCATTTAAAATAAGACATTTGCCAAACTTAGGCAACAAGATGCAAGCAATTCTCTGCCACGTTGAATTTATGGAGTAAGTATCACCTATAATTGATGCAATTCCTTTCAAATTTAAAAATGGGCTTTTATAAAGGAGGTAATAAAAAATTATATTACATAAACCACTTAAGTATGATCCAATAGTTCTGAGTACATTTGACATCAATGATTTATTGTCATATTAACATAACAACAACCAAGGCCATATTTCCAATATTTTGTTTCCTAAAATAGTTTTCACTCCTCTAATTTTGACATATGAAAATCAGCTATAAAATAACTGAAGAAACATTCTATATGGGTTTCTAATTGGGAGTAAAATTAAGGATTTGTTATTTCATTGCTAATCAGTTTATCTACCAAATACTCACTTTAACACATTCAAAATTTTATGTCACAAAGCTCAATAGCTTCAAAACAAGACAAGACATGACTTAGAATATTAATTACTATCTAACAATATATAGAATTAGAGAAAACATCCAGTTATTGTACAATAAATTTGGTTTTAATGTCAAGTAATGATATGTTCACAAATTATAATAAAAGTCAATTGCTCTTCTAAAATGTTTTTTAATATGTTATAAACCATGGAACCACCTTTATGTATTACAAATATTAATAATAAAACTGTAGGGCTAAACTACTCAAATTCAAATTAATCCAACAATATACATTTCCGCAAAAACAATGTTTAAAAAATACAAAATAAACTAAAACATGAAAAGCTCATTGCCTTATATATTTTTTAATTAGCTTTAAACTTCAACAAACCAGATGATAAATTTGTCATTTCTCAGTTGCATTTTTACTGAAAAGTCTTCAAGGACATTTGACATTTCTTAAATGTGCTATCTCATTTGTCCCTTTTTTATGAACCTCATGTTGACATGTTAAACCACAGGACAGGAAGAAGAGGGCAGCCACAGTTCTGTTAAAATATATACACCAGTACCTGTAAACACCATGCAGGGTGTGAAAGTATCCTTATTTTTCAAAAGGAAATGCACACTATCTCTCATTTCCTCAATTCTTGTCTTCCTTCCTTCCTTCCTTCCTTCCTTCCTTCCTTCCATTCTTCCACCCTTCTTCCTTTCTCCTTTGTCTAATGGTGCCAAGTAATGTGGAACCATAAGGGGTACTATTTATTAATTGCCCCATTGTCAGAGACATCAGATGTCTTATATTAGAATTACAAAGTGCATAAATATCACTAACTCTGCCATATCATAATAACCACAAAAGCCAGAAATCATTTTTCCCATGAATTCAAAAATGGAACTCTTTCAGTGAAACTATTGTTTATAAAACTTCTACCAAAGGAAAGGTGTTCAATTCATACAGTCAACAGCCACTTTGCTGGTTGTTGAAAGTAGAAATATCAACAAGTGCATAGTTACAGTTAAAAAGCAATCAAAACAAAAGCTGAGCCTTTCTAGTATAATAAACAAAGCCTCACCTTTTTGACTTGGTCTGACCAGGTTATTTCTATTTTAACCCTGTTTTGATCTTCAGTTTGAACACAAGGTTCAAGCTACATCGATCATTTTCTGCCATTCTTTTTTCTGCCATGATTTTTCTGCCATTCTTACAGGAGTGTAGAAGAGTTTAAAATATCAATGTATGTTCTATAATCTCCTGCTGATAGATTGAGCTACTGTAAGAATTATGGGAATTTTTAATAGTAATAGATGTTCCGTTAAACTTAGTTCTCAAATAGCTTCTTCGAGTTTATTCATCAAATAATTCAGGGTATAAAAGTAGCACATAAACATTAATTGAACAGCCATTAAGCAGTATGACTATTTGTTTTTGGTTGATAGAGGACATAAAGCTTGGTACCCTGTGGTGGAAAACAATTAGGTCTTATGATGAACTTGACATTAAATATACCACTACCAGACTCAGACCAGTTCTACTGTACAAAATATCAGTCAGCTGTAGTCAAAATCCCACCCGACTTATAGGCTGTCATCTTTTTACTGTCATGGCTTAGCTGCTTATAAATAATTGCAGTGTGCCTCATGCGTTATGCTAATGCAATGACTAATGGTTGTCATTATCTTCATTCGGTCTCATAAAAACGCTCAGGAGAGACTGATCAGAGTCTGAATGCTGCTTAAAGCTAAACTGTTTTTCTAAAACACAGAATATAAAAAGCACTTAAGTACAAGAGGTTGGATGGATAACTTATTTTGTTTCGAGTATGTTTGACAGCTGCTACTGTTGTTAAATTTGCCATGAATTGAGTGATAGCCCATATGGGAATGCCTTATAGATGCCTATATGTGTAATTGCATAATGCTTTAAAGTTGTTCTGCTCATCCGGGACTACAGGTAAAGAAGTGTGATAGAACAACCAAAAGCTGGAATGAATTGGACACTTTGGAGGGTCAAAGTTTTTAACAGGGGAGGTGAGTCCCCTCATAGAATAGAAACTACCTGCGATTTCTTTATGCACTTTGCTTACAACATGGATACAGAACATTTCATTATGGGCCCCAAAAGATAGGCTTAAATGGATGAAGCAGCTCTTTACACCTGGTTGAATCTAAGCAGGACATTAAATTAACGTGAAACAACTGAGAAACTCCATTTCATTCTCCACTGTAGCAGCACGGCAGTAATGTGTTGATTTTCAAGTGTACATTGTTTCATAGGTCTCATCTCACCAGAACTTAAGGTTATACATTTCTCTATCAAAGAGTACACACGAAAGCTGAAATCCATTAATAAGAAAGTAGATTTTGTTGAAAGAATGTGATATTCACATTATTTCTGATAAGTGGGAGAGGAGGGGACAAAATGTTCCTGAGGAAGGTAAATGTCACGCGCCATACCTGAATGGATCTTTATGAAGCCTTTGTCTGAAGAATGATTGTGGTTGTCCTTTTAATATCACCTCTGCGTATTGGAAGAAAGTTCAGTTTTATCAGTGAGAGGGCTGACATATAGCGGGCTTCCCCTAAATATTTGTAGAATTAAATGGGGTGGAATAGAGCAGAATGAGGGAGATGAAGACCATCATTATCTGGTCCCTCCTAAAATTCTAATTTGTTCTTAAGCAAAAGAGGAAATAAATATATGGCTGATGAGTGGTCGGTAATATAGGTGCTTCAGAAGGAAATCCCTGTTCTCCTCTTTATATTTAAAAAGAACTTACTTAGTATAAATTATAATTTATATGTTTGTTTACAGAGGCGAAATTGTGTAAGATATTTCAGAAAGCTTCTCTTGAAAGTCCTTAAAATAAATTTCAAAAAATGTAAATGGAAGTTCATTTCCCGAGATCTTATCTTCAGAGACTTCAGTGTAGCTATAAATACTACAGGAACTCCATGCCTCCTCCCGTGTTTCTCTGAGGAGTTTGGAAAAAGGCAGCACCAGGCTTTTCTGCCCATCTTGAATCTGACCCATAAATAACATCTTTCCAAAAAGTTCCATGTAAATTCTCCTGCACAATATAACACTCCCTTAGGAATCTGCTTTCAGCTGGAAAATATATTGCAGATAAGGGGACTATGCATCCTGGTTTATTATGCCTGTCGCAGTGCAATTATTAATAGCACCGCCGTTCATTCTCGTATGTGTCCCCAGGATGCATGACAAATTATGGTAACCTATCTGTAAACAATAATGAAATGTTAATAATAATAAAATAACCTTTGTTGGAAGCTTGCTATTTGTCAGAGATTTTGAAATGCACTCATGTATAATGATTTCTTCACAATAAGCCAACAAGGGGCTTATTTTATTGTCCTCATTTTACATGTGGAGCAACAATGAGGTAGAGAGGTTAAATAGCATTGTCCTGCTCTAACAGTGAGAAAATCTGAATTCAGATGAAGGTCTGACTCTATAGCAATATATGCCAGGGGATGATATGCTATCTTTCTATTTTCTGGTCAACATTAACTTGGTTTTAGTTAATGAATTCAATAGTCCTTTGTTACCCTTTCTAGCTATTATGACTGTATTTTAATAAGGACTGTGCATTTTAAGAGGCAGGAAAATAGCACTGAACTAAACTAAAAATCAGCTGACTTCTTTTACTTCTGCTACATTAATGATAACAACAATGATTAGATAAGTTTAGGCCAAACACTATAGTATTTGGGGTTTCCCTGTGTTCTCTCAGTATTTTTTAATACTGCAAAACAGAACATTTGAATCTCACAAAAGTGTATGCATTGCTTTTGCTGTGAGCCCTAAATTGGTTCTGAAATTAGAAATTAAGGCCATGGGATTAAATTACCTAACAGGCCTCTCCACCTCGGACAGCCAGCCTATGACTAGGTGAGATGTTTCTGGGAGTAACTGATTGGCCGGATATAAGGCATAAAATGTGACGCTGAGGAAAATCTCAGGGGCAGAGGCTTCCCTCACATCCCATTTACATTAACTGTCCTGCAGTGCATTTAGCGCTTACCAATGGTATGCACTTCACAACTTGTATCTTCTGTTTTTCTCCTCGATATAGGACAAATAAGAAGAGAATTTGGATTTGAGCCAAGGTAAGTTTAACTGCACTGCGCTAGAAATAGCATCCTTCTCTGAAACTCTCTAGGAATTGCCCTGAAACTTTCTTTTAAAAAATGAAACAATATTAAATAAAGGTAAATACGTAATATTTGTGCATCAAATTTGTTACAGCACTAGTTAATGACTATGCACAGAAAAACAGAATGATAGTATTATACAGAGCTTGTTGAAAGAAAGCCCTTGTTACTTTTCAAACAAGAAGTGTGAAAAATTCTTCCGAGAATAGAGTAAATTCTATGTGCTGCAGAGGACAAAGTAACTATATTCAATATCGGTGCCTGTACCCCCACGATGATTACAGTTCTCTTGGGAATATAATAATATAAATCCACAGATAGATGATGTGCTATTATTATAAGATGCCAAATCATAAACTGTAATTTGAACAGTTATTCTTAACCAGGAGTGTGTTATGTGTTTTGTCGTTTTAAAAATGCAGATGCCAGGACAATGCTCACCTTGTTGGAACCTGGAATTGTGTATTTTTTTTTAAACTCTACAGGTGATTCTGAAGTGCACTATGAATAACCACCATTGGATTAACAGGTGGAACATACTAATATGTTAATTATGCAGACTTAAAAAGAAGAGGTTAATTTAGGCTGGGAATTAAAAAGATGGCTTCATAGAAGAGATGAGATTTGAGTGAAAGGTCAGATATGGACAAAAGGTAGGTGAAACAGAGCTTTTTCTTTTTTCCTGTTGTAGCTCAAAATTAAATCTTGCCTTTAAGATTGCTTTTTCTGCATTTTTGATTCCTAAGTGGGTTGGTATGGAGTAGATAATAAAACTTACAACAATAAATACCTGAAATACTCAATTATCTTGTAATATATCTACGATATAGCTACATGCAACTCAGATGTAAAGTCTTGCTTGAAAGCTTATATAGTGTTACAGATTAACATTAATATCTGAAACAAAGAAATTTAATCACAATTAGTAAATTTTGATGAGCAAATTACTAATTAGTAAATCAAGACTTTGAACTTCCAAAGGGCAGAATCTGTGTTTTATTCAAATTTGGATTCTTAGATCTTTAGCATAGTGCTTGGTATCGAATATGCATAATGTATATTTGTTGATTGAATAAAAGAGTCCCTGATTCCCCAGGAACTCGGCCTTGGTGCCACCCAAGAGAGTCCACGTGGGTTGCCCTCACTGTTCCTGGTTCCGTGATCAGACTCAGATGGGGCCCAAACAAGTAGACACTTCTCTGTAAAGGATTAGGGAATGAATTCTTTTTTTTTTTTTTTAAAGATTTTATTTAATTATTTCTAGAAAGAGGGGAAAGGAGAGAGGCAGAGAGGGAGAAAGACATCAATGTGTGGTTGCCTTTCACCTGACTCCAGCCACAGATCTGACTGGAGACCTGGTTTGCAACCTGGTTATGTGCCCTGGCTGGGGAATCAAACCTGCGACCTTTGGGTTTGCAGGTCGGCGCCTTATCCACTGTGCTACCAGCCAGGGTGAGGAATGAATTCTTATGGTGACTATATGCAGCAAGAGACACATGAATTTATTTGGACCAAAAACCAAGCCTTCCAAATTGCCAAATGGAACCTCAGTCACCCTGTTGGCCACAAAATGACCTAAGGAACTATGGTTTGGGAAGTGTCTGGTACCTGGCCCAACACATTATCTCTGGTCCTCCTTTGAGCCGTTACATTTGTCAGCCTCCCCTCTTTTCTCTCCAGCTGCTCTGTGATTATCTCGTGCCAGACCAGCCTGACTATCATCAGTGAAAAATATACCAAAAACAAACATGATTACATTATTCTTTGTAAGCTGTGATTAAACAGGAGCATATCTAAAACAGTTGAATTCACATGGACTCTGATAAAACAGCTGAAAATAAAGTGAATTCATGTGTTAGGAATATTTCAAGAGTGGATCGTCACCTCCATAGTGTGCATGTCACCTTGAGCACAACAATAATTAACCAACCAGCGGTGGGCTGGAGCCATGAGCTCCTGGGGTCCAAATATGTGCATTTCTTCACAACGGGGCATCCAGTGACTTCACTTTAGCAGCCTGGGGTGGATGCTGCTGGGAGTATTTATACCATGGACATTGGCTAATGCTAAGGCTTAGTCTATCTGGGCTGTTCTGACAAAAGACCACAGACTGGGGTGCTTATAAACAACATAAATTTACTCCTCACAGTTCTGGAGGCTGAAGTCTGAGGTCAGGGAGCCAGCCTGGCCAGGTAAGGGCCTTGCCCGCGGCTGCAGGTTTCTCCTGGTGGCCTCATACACTTGAAGAGGCTAAGGGACTCTGCAGCATCTCCTCCTTAAGAACACAGATCCCACTCAAGAGGGCACTGCCTTCATGAACCCACCGCCTCCCAAAGGCCCCATCTTTAACACCATCCCACTGGGCATTAGGATTCCAATATGTGAGTTTGGGGACAAACGCAAACAACTGGGGAGTTTTCTTTTCTTTTTTTTCAGAAAATCAGTGAGCCACTTTACCAGCACACACCACTGAGTTACCTGCACATTAGCAGCAGAGACTCAATATAAATATATGTCTCTGTGATTAAGATTGTTGCTTTCAGCTACATAGTCATTATTTTTTTAATTTTTTTAAATATTTTTTATTCATAATTTTTAGAGAGAAGGGCAGGGAGGGAGGAAGAAAGGGAGAGAAATATCAATGTATGGTTGTCTTTCACCTGCCTCCAGCTACTGACCTGGCTGGAGACCTGGCTTGCAACCTAGTTGCCCTGCCTGGGAATTGAACCAGTGACCTTTGGGTTTGCAGGCAGGCGCCAATCCACTGAGCCACCAGCCAGGGCCTCAGGTACATATTTAAAGAAGACACTGCCTGAGACAGTATTTTGTTAAATTGCTGAGACTCATACATTTTACTAATTGTGACTTAACCTCCCTTTGCCATAGTCTCCCCTTCCTTAAAATGATAACATAATACCTCCTTCATGGAATTGTTCTGATGATCACCTCAGGTAATCTATGTAATAGACTTGACAAAGTGCTTGGCACAAAGAAGGTGTTCAATAACTATTTTCTGTTACTGTCAACCGGAGATAAGACTGTATTTTTTTTACAGTCTTCTCCTAAAAGACTGCCTACTTTCAGTGTTATTTTCCTTGTTTAGCTTTTATATCATTCCAAGCCCATGCCCAACTTGCACAAGTTCTGCAAAGAAACGTTAAATGAAAGCACATCACATCACTCTGAAATGCATCAAGCACTATGTAAATGAAAGGTGGAATAATTATGTTAAAGGCATCATCTTGAATTTTGTTTATCCTGCATCTTTGAAATGAGCATCAGATTCTTCTCTAGGCAGTTACTGCTCCTACCGAAACAAACACAGATGTTGCCCGTACTTCCTAGTGAATAGTTTTAGGCAATGGCATTTATCAAGATACCGCTGGTCACTAAATGTACAAAGACTCAAAACAAACCTCACATTGCAGTGTCAGGCCTGCATGGTAATTTAGGCAAATAAGCCTTTGTTTGATAATTCAAGGATTTTCTGATTTGTGGAATACACTAACACAACAAAGAATCTCACATGTCTTTGTATCACAAAATAGGATCTTAAAATGCTATTTCTTTTAGAGGAAAAAAAAAATCAGCTGGTCATCTCTGATGATGAGTGTTTCTAGCCAATTTAAAACTAATTTGGGGGGTTAGGCATGCAGATGTTCCAATTTCACATTGACCTGGTCAAGCAAAGCAGAAAAAGAGGGAAACATGTTTTAAAGATATTTTTCTTATGTTCAAACCTCCTAAGAGCCCCGTCTTTGGAATGCAGGCTTCCTTTTTTCTGCAAGATAACCCTATAAGTTCTGTGACTGTGATCCACTCCCTTACCCTCCTGGCTCCATGCACACACAGGAAGGAGGAGATCAGACCCCAAGACTTCCCTTCCCAGAGTGCTATCTCAGTTGGCGTGCAGCTGGCTTCTGTCCATGGGAGCCAGGGTGTGGGAGCCATGGCAGAAGACTTGAGCTGCTTGGGAAGAAGAAAGGAGCCAGGGCATTGCTCTGGACATTCATTTGCCTCCTACACCTTCCCAGGCAGCAGCTATGTCTCTTCCATGCTCCACCTTCCACCACTGAAGCCTGCCATGGTTCCAGTTCCCACCAAGTAACCCCAGGATCCTGTGCTACAGTAGCCCCTCCCTGACCTTGTGTCTTTCCAGCCTGGGGTCAGTAATGACATCCTTCCTCATCTTTCTCTGCTTGGCTTCTTCTGTCTCTTTCATCACTGGCCTTTAATCAATCACCTACATCAGAGCCCAACGTTTATATATTCCAGGTGAATCCTATTTTCATTGATTGATCCCTGACCAACCCAAGGTCTAACACAGGCTACTGCTCAACTGAATTCCTAGAGCAGGAGTGTCAAACTCATTGTCACAGGGGGCCACATCAGCCTCGAGGTTGCCTTCAAAGGGTCAAATATAATTTTAGGACTGTATGAATGTAACTACTCCTTAACAGTTAAGTAAGCCAGACAGAAACAAGGTGCTGGGCTGGATAAAACAAGGTGGAGGGCTGGATTCAGTCCTCGGGCCTTCTGTTTGCCACCCATGTCCTAGAATGTTGGAAATTACTCTGTGCTCATCCCAAAGATCTCAGAGGACCTTCTGGAGCATGAATTCCTTCAGTCACTCTTGTCTTGGCAACCTTTCCCCTTTAGTTAAGTGAAGAGTGTCCCTTGAGCCTTCTCTGTGCTATGTTCCTGAGATGGAGGCAAAGAAAAACTGTTTTTCGCTGTTTCTGTGGACACTGGTGTCACAAGACACACAGCCTTTAACCTTGATTGGCTGGTTGGCCTGTCCCCTTCTTCAGGCCACAGCCCTCAAATTCACTGCAGAGAGCTGACTTACACACAGGTGATTCTTCTACCAAATATGAGTAACTTTCCTGGAAAGTCACAAGGGTGACAGGGTCTCCAGAATTTTTTCTACATGCATGACTGAAAGGATTGGAAAATGGATCTGTGTGCTGCTGCCATTCTAAAATTCTAGTCCTGCTGCTTTCTTCCCAAAAAAGAACATTTCGGTACCAAAACAACTCCATACTGTAAAGTAGTTTTAAGTTTAAATTAATTCTAGGACTATACTCTTAATTCAAATGTATCAAACTAGGGTTGTATATCCCATGCCATTTGTTAAACTTATTTTGCAACTTGAATATTGAAACAAACATTAATGAGGAGTTTCAAAAAATAATGTTATAAAGATATGTACCTTTTTGCACACATCCCATCCCATTGCATTCCCCATGCTGCTCCCCTTCCTGAAAAGATCTTTTTCCTTTTATTTTTGTTGGTTGTGTTTTGAATTCTCAATCGAACAACCATATTTCTAGGAGTGTTCTCTAAACTTCCCGACTTATCATCTGGGGAACTCCGCGTGTCCCTGTCTGTACCCCCATATTGCATTGGATGAAATAAACTATGTCTCTCTCTTTCGCATCAGCCTTGGGGCTCCAAAATGAAAGAGTTATGTTTTTTCTTTGCAAACCAATACTCTGTAATTTCCTAGACACTTAAAGGGTTATTAAAAACATATTTGTTAAGCCATTTTAAGTATATTATATTGATTATGCTGTTAGTTACCCCAATTTCTTTTCCTTTTGCTCCCTTCAACTCAGCACCCCCGTCCCCTCTCACAGTCCCACCCCTGTTAGTTCATGTCCATAGGCCAATGCACATGTTCCCTTATATCACCCTTTCCTATATTATAATTTCCCCTTATCTATCTTGTACCCACTAATTATGTTTCCTAATCCCTGCACTATTTCCCCATTTCTTCCCTTTCCCCCTCCCAGCTGATAACCCTCCCAATGATCCCTATACCTATTATTCTGATCCTATTTTAGTTGTTTGTTTAGTTTGTTTTTATTTTTGTTTTTAGGTTCTGTTGTTGATAGTGTGAGTTGTGAAAAAACAATGGAGGAAATCTTCCCAAATTTGGTGAAGGAAGTAGACATACAAGTCCAGGAAGCACAGAGAGTCCCAAGAGGAACATACTAAAATACACCATAATTAAAATGCCAAAGATTAAAGATAAAGAGGGAATCTTAAAAGCAGCAAGAGAAAAGAGAGTTACCTACAAAGGAGTTCCTATGAGACAATTAGCTGATTTTCTCAAAGGAAACTCTGCAGGCAAGAAGAGGCTGTCAAGAAGTATTTAAAGTGATGAAAAACAAGGACCTACAACCAAGATTACTCTATCCAGCAAAGCTATCACTTAGAATAAAAGGGCAGATAAACTGCCTTAGATAAATCTAAAGGAGTTCATCATCACTAAGCCATTATTATATGAAATGTTAAGGGGACTTACTTAAGAAAAACAGGATCAAAATTATGTTGAGCCATTTTTGAAAAACACTCTGACTGTTTTCCAAGGCATCTCATGCTGAACAAAATTAGCATTTAGGATTATAGAATGAAAAAATTGTGTTGCTTTGATCTACTTTGGTATTTTGCACCAGGAATATTTTTGCTGACAAACATAAAGCATACACTGGTTATTTCATAAAACGCCTAATGTGTGTGCCCCACATATAGAAGTACTTGTGTTTTGTTGAATGACACTGATAAATGGAGAAATGGGAACACAAAAGGAATGGTGGCACCTGAACAAATTTAGGGCAAAGCTCCTCAATTCCTTGTCTTATCTTATCCTTCACTAGTAGTTGCATCCTTTCTCTGTGTTTGTCTTCCTAAATGTGAGCCCTGATTCTCGGTGTCCATCTGAGTATATTCCCACTGCTTCCACCATCAATTAAGTAAATGCCATGTCTCTAACTCATTTTCCTTGAAAAGGATGAGCTCAACCGTGCTCTTTTTATTCCTTTTATAATGGCTCTCTTTGCACATTTTGGTCCATTGCCTCCAGTGTCATTTCTCATGCATCTGTTTATTCTACTCAATTAGACTCAGAGCTCTGCAGTCAAAAATCCTTTTTCTCCTTTTTCTTTCTTCTCACGGCATGTTCATAACATAACATTTGTGATCTAAATATCTTCTAGATTTCACCAATAACTTTGCTGGTATTTTTAGTTCCTTATCAAATGAATACACCCTGTGCTGACAGCATCTGGCCCCTGGGCATTTGGTCACTTACACAGGACACAGCTCAGGGTGGTTCTTTTATTCCAGACCAGAGAATCTATAGGTCTGGCTGGGCAGCACAGGGACTTCAAGACCCTTTACCATTTCTCTTTAAAGCCATGAATGTCCCTAGGCTATTTCACACAGGGACTCACTGTGGCTTGTCTAGTAATTCCTACTATTCATAATCAGTCACTATCACTGGACTTGTTCATTTCCTTCATAGCACTTAGGATAATTTGTATGTATACATACATACATACAAACATACATATAATATATAATGTAAAATATGTAGTAGATATAAAGTTTACTTACATATGTATATAAATAATATATGCAAAAAACACCTTATGTGTGAGGGTACATATGTGTGTGTTTTATGTTTTCATTTTCTCTTTCCATCCAGATTTTCTTCTCAACAACCTACCTCAGCCATCATCACCCAAGTCTAACACAGAGGCTGGCACATTGTAGGTGTCCAGAAATAATTGTTGAAGAGGTAATATGTGAATGAATGAAGCTGTAGGAGCAAAGAAATTTTTCTGATTAGTCATATCAGATCTTAAGTCTACTGTGAAAAAAAGAAGAGAGAAGTAGAAAAGAGGAAAAAAGAAGTCAATGTGCTTCTCACTACTCTGATATTTCAGATTGATAATGCCTCCTTCCACAGAATCTCACAGACTTCTACAGTGTTTTTAAATTAATTTATTGTTGTTTTATTAAAATTCATTTTTCCCCATTGCTTCCCCCTGCCCCACCATCCTCACTCCTTCTCCCATAGTCAATTTCGACCTCGTTGTCCATGTCTATGGGTCATTCATACCAGCTCCTTGACTAAACTCTTCCTCTTCTTTCCCTCCTCTTCCCCTCCCTCTACCCCTCTGGTCACCATTATTCTGCTCCTTGTTTCCATGTCTCTGGTTCCATTCTGTTCATCTATTTGTTTTGTTCATTAGTTTCCTATATTGGGTGAGGCCATATGGTATTTGTCTTTTGCTGCCTGGCTTATTTCACTAAGCATAATAATTTCAAGTTCCAACCATGCTGCCAACAAAAGGTTCCTTCTTTCTTTCTTCTATGTAGTATTCCATTGTGTAAATGTACCACAGTTTTTGGTCCATTCATCCTCTGATTTTATCTGGAGAGAGGAAAGAGGTAGATAAGAAAAGTCACTGTTGTCCACTGTCATTGCTATCCACTAATTAAAACTACAAATATTTTAGTAGAACGTAATGATTTTCAAATACTGTAGCAAAAAACCAATTAGACATACTTTCACTGTTACAGTCTTCTATTCTTCTTTATAAGCACAATCCTGATTTCTTCAGAATATATCTGTAGCAGTACAGTCCTTCCTCCTAAATACAAATTCTGATCACTAAAAAGAAAGAGGGGGACATAATTATAGAATAAGCAGAAGTGGACAGTCATTGACAACAGGCACTGGGAGGACTGCCTGGTTTCAGGTCTCTGCTCCACTTTCTGTGAGATTGTAGGCAAGTTATGGCAGGAACCTTGCTTCGTTTCTGTTTGCTCATTTGTAGAGATTATAACAGTACCTAACTCATAGGGTTTCTCATGGGATGAAATAAATTAGAACATGTGAAATTCTTAGAATAAGGTTTTGCACATAGTAGACACTTAGTAAATGTCCAATAATCATACTCTTATTCTTTGCATCACTATTTTTGCCACCATCTCCAAATTAAGGCAAGTTTACTTCCAATGCAGAAGGGGTAAATTCCCATTAAGAATGCGCAAGGGGAAAAACAGACAGACAATGCACATATAGGTAATAGTAAGTATGAGAAAGAAACATAGCCATAGATGGATTATCGATGTGAAAAGGTCAGAATTCAAAGCTTTTATATCCTCTGGATAAACAGGGTTTTTTTTCTTTTAATCTTACTCCTGATAGAAAATATTCCTTCATATGCCTTTTAAATATCTGGTGATGATGGTGACTTTTATTTCATCTTTCTTCAGCTAAAAATTTGGAGGACAGCTAACTACCATCTACTTTTCAATAACCACAAGTCTTGTAAAGGAATCACAAGTAATTTAATTCAATGACTTTCAAATCTGCTTATTCAAAGCCTAGTTGTAGTACCCAGAGTTGTTTGAATATTTTTACCTCATCATGAAATGCATTAAATTTTCCATATTGCTTAACTGTATAATGTAATACAGTACCACCTTTAGCCCTTAAAAAATAAAAAGAGAAAACTTCCCCAACTGCACACTTCCCTGCTTATTTGTTCTTTATGAACATATGAATGTATTTCATTTGATGAATACTTATTAGGCTCCACTGTGTGCCAGACATGAAACTAGAAACTAAGTTTAAAAAAGCAATAAACAAACACAAAAGGGAATGAACAACACAAAGCCTATGTTTTCATGAAGTCTAGAGAGAAGGGGAAGTGTGAGGCAATAAACAAAACACATAATATTTCAGCTTTATAATGGAGATTGTTATGTCAGAAATAAATGGAGCCCTGGCTGGTGGCGCAGTGGATAAGGCGCCAGCCTGCGAGCCCAAAGGTCGCTAGCTCGATTCCCAGCCAGGGCACATAACCAGGTTGCAAGCCAGGTCTCCAGCCAGATCTGTAGCTGGAGGCAGGTGAAAGGCAACCATACATTGATGTCTCTCTCCCTCTCTGCCTCTCTCCCATCCCCTCTCTCTAAAAATAATGAATAAAATCTTTTTTAGAAAAGAAATAAATAGAGAGTTTGAGACAGGCTAATGAGAATGGGTAGTAAGGAGGGTGAGAGCTGGGTCAGGCCAGGTACTGAAGGCCTTTCCGAGGAAGTAACACACAACTCCTAAAGGAAGAAGAACCAGCCATTCAGACTTCTCAGGGAGGGGCACATTGGAGGCAGGAAAAGCAGCAATGCACAGTCACTGGGTATGCAGCTGGACACTGAGAGCATTAGGCAAATGGCGTGAGAAAGGCTGGCAGTGGGGGACAAGGGCAGGTATAATAGGTCGGGGTGTATTGATTAGAACATTCTTTTTTTTTTAAGATTTTATTTATTATTTTTAGAGAGAGGGGATGGGAGAGAGGCAGAGAGGGAGAGAGACATCAATGTATGGTTGCCTTTCACCTGCCTCCAGCTACAGATCTGGCTGGAGACCTGGCTTGCAGCCTGGTTATGGGCCCTGGCTGGGAATCAAACCAGTGACCTTGGGGTTCGCAGGCCAGCGCCTTATCCACTGTGCCACCAGCCAGGGCTGATTAGAACATTCTTAAGTGGAACCAGACACTGTTAAGAAGGATTTAAAACAAGAGCTAGCATGAGCATGATCTATGTTTCAAAAGATAGCCCTGGTTTCTTTATGGGGCATTTATGGAAAGGGGATGGATGTAAGTAAAATAAGAAGACAACCTAGCAGAATATTAAAGTAACTCAAGCAAGAGAGATTTGTAGTTTAGTCTTAAGTGTTGGCAATGGGAGTGTGGAGAACTAGATAAGAGAGATACTTAGGAAGTAGAAATGACAAAATTTGATGATAGATTAGGTCGGAAAGGGAGGAATCTGCTGTGACTTGAGTTTCTAACTCAAAGATCAGATGCTAGTTTCATGTACTGGCAAGGAAAAACTGAAGAAATACCAGGCAGGAGTTCTGTCTTGATCAGGGGATCAGGTTAATTTCATGATACTTAAGTGACATCCCAGTGGAGAAGCTACTGAGCTGACGCAGTTCGTAATTGAGCTGAAGATGGCTTCTCCATCTCATTTCTTCACTGAAGCCTGAGACCCATTAGCTCAAAAGCCTGTGAGGAGGGGAAAAATAAAAAATGTATACACTTATTTATTTTTTTAAACAGTTCAAACAAGCAGATGTTTTAAGCCATCTAACACCTCCCTGTTTTGTACACCCCTGCAAAATCTCACCCACATCTGCTGGCTAAAGCCAGGCCTGAATGCCCCAAGCCACGGATGCCTTTCTGAGCTGTGAGCCAGACTGCCCGCCATGCAACTCTGCCTACCTACAGAGGCCCCTTTGCAGAGCCCCTCTCCTAGGAATTCCCTTGCTCCTCCTCCACTTCAGAGTAGCTGCCGGCACCTTTGCCTCGGTCTCTGAACAGATGCCTGCTGCCAGGGACTTTCCCCAGGGAACCTGTCGGAGCAGCTCCAAATCAAGTTCATGTGTGCTACTGCCACCTAGCGGTCAAATCTTTTTCCTTGATCAGCTGCAAAATCTCTTGAACCCTCTACAGAAACTCAAAGGAAAGACGTGACTTCGGATGACTACACGTAAATAAATTGCATAGAGATAGCATTAAGGCCATATGAATCAATGACACTATTTCAGGAGGAGAATACAGAAATAAAGCAAGAGATCCCAGGACTAGATCTGAAGTTTCAAAGTGTGAGTTCTTGTACAGGAAAAACACTGGGTTAGTTTCTCCCCATACTCTGTGACTTAGGCCAGACATTGGTTCCTTTAGGACAAACCCTGTATCCTTCTCTCCTGAGCCAAGCTGTGTCAGAATAACCACCCTCGAGCCTGGGCTATCTATATTATTGCTCTACCATACATTACTGGAAGTGTCTAGTTACTTGTCTGCTGCCACATGATGTTTTCCTTCAAGGCATAACTAGGTTCCTCTCTAAATTCCAGAGATCCCACCACAGCACCTGAGAAAGACTGCCAGACAAATATTTTCTGAATAACTGACTGAACAAATGAACGAATTACACAGTCTGACTATACTTGAGTGGGCTGCTAACATGGTAATAGAAGTCATCAGGTAGCTGGGGAATATTAGGACACCTTTTCTTTTCCTGATACTGGTAATACTATCCATTCTTCCTTTTCCACTGAAGTCAGATTCTACACCCATCCTAAATAAAGACATTTGAACATTGGGCTTACATTTAAATATGCCACAGGAACCATACATAAAGATAATGGAATAATGAGAACATATTGGAAAGGCAGCTAGCTCCATACAAGCCCAAGATGGCATGATCTTGAGGGCCATTTTAAAGTATATCTCATAAGATTATTATGTTAATTTAGTTTTTACTTCTTTAAATGAAACTTAAAGAAAAATGTCATTTTAGGTGAAGTTATATAAAATCTGAATTTGAACCGCCCCCAAGACAATTCTTTACTCTTAACTAGAACTCCCTTTTTGTGATTTCAATGTAGTTACCTTTTGATTTTCATTTAAGGGAAAAAAACTGGTCCAAGAATGTTATGGATGTGTTAGAGCATTGCTTCCATATAGTTTTTACTAAGATGCATGTTCATCATTCACAATTTGGCCTTTGAAAACAAAAACTAACTAATGTTAGAAGCTCATGACCTCTACATCATCATTTGATGAATAAGGTAAATAAGTATTCATAAATACTCCACAGCAAGACATGAAAAATGGAATGCATAAAAGATCACAGAGACTAATCAAGTAATATAAACTTGTATCCACAAAATGTTTCTGACATGTGGTGGTGGTACAATAACTTCAATTTCCTTAACTATGAAACAAAATTAGTTGTATGGCATAATTAATGAAAGCTTTTCAGTATGAAAATACTGAAAGATATGAAAGGTAAATAATCAGCAATTTTTTGAATATTGATTAGAAGAAGCATCCTGATTTGAAATTTAAAAAATTGGTTGTGTGTGTTACAATTGATTTTTCAGAAGTTATGTGTACAACTAATAACTGAACTGAATTAATTTCTATAGCTGGGAGGAATGGTTAATGAATGTTTTAGAATTCTGTATTTATGTTATGTAATTATCTATAATTATATATAACTATAGATAATTACATAGTAACTTACATAAACATATGGTTTATTGACTTATATCTGAGAAAATACTGACTGAGGTTGGTCTCTCCTCTGAGGTATAAACAAATAAAATTATAGTCCCAAATATGAAAATACAACATACCAATTATTGTTGCTGTCAGAAAACATAGTTATAATAATTTATTATTTAGAGAACATTTTCAATCATTTCTCAGTGATCTTATTTTATCATTAAATCTATAACAGTAGCAGTTACAAAGACAATAGAGGTTGCACCTTTGAATATGTAGCAAATGCATTTATTTTCTACTTATTCTTTTTTTCCTGTAAAAGTTAAATACGAAAGAGTCCAAATACTCAATAATCTTTCTGGTTGTGTGGTGAATGAAGTGTGTGTGTGTGTGTGTGTGTGTGTTTTAAAGGTAAAGATGATATTATGGTTGCCAAGGAGCCTCAGGAACTTTGGTGACCAGATTCAAAAGCCAAATTCTTTACAACAGTTAAAGTTAAATAAATCAGAACAATTATCCTCTTAATAATGGACAGAATAATATGTATTGAGACAGCTCTCTATAATTCCTAAGTGCTATCCTATACATTTGTATACCAAAAATAATGCCCATATAAAGTTTTTGTTTCCTCATGTAATAAACGATCTTCTAGAGGTGAGAAAGAGTTAGTGTATTTTTTTAACGCAGAAAAGCAACATGGGAGGAAAAAGATAGTTTTCACCTGAAGGACAGATACTCATCCTGTATATATCTGGCCCTTCTACTCCTCTGGATCTGGAAGAACTCTCAATACAAATGGGTTCAAGGCACTTGGTGTTCTGAGAGCTTTTCAGTGTTTACTGTTGAAAAAATGCCTCGGTCCATAGCACTGTGTGTTCATTCATATCGCATTCCTATAATTGGAAACTACCAAATGGAGACATGGCTGCTGTGTGCAAATATGAACGTTTCCTAGCTGGCCTACAGGAGTTGTCCATGATCATGCCATCACTGAGCATGTGGGCATGGCTCTGGGCACTTTGCATGGACTGACTCATTTAATCCTCTCAACAGTCTCCCAAACAGATGTTACAGTAGACCTATTTTATAAATAAGGAGACTGAGGCTCAGCGAGATTACATAATTTGCCATAATCATGTAACTTGTCAATGTTAAACTCAATAAAGACACAGGAAACTGTTCGGGGCACAAAAATGTGCATTTATTGGAAGGAATATGATGGATGCCACCACCGTCCATCAACCGTCATCAGCCAAAGTAGCGCAGTTCTACCTTGCTGGGTAATTAGGGTGATCCATTATTAAATGAGTTGGAAAATAACTTTTTCTTTTCCTGCCAAAGGCTTTTGAACCTTTCATGTACTATTATATGCCATAAGTGTCCAAGAGGGGATGTAGTCTTCCCAACAGGTTGACCACTGATCCCTCCTCTGCCCACGTCTACATACAATAAATAGCACCTTGTAGGGACAGCATTCCAGGAGATGCTTAGGAAAATACTGGCATGAATATCCTAAGGTTATCCATTGCCAATGTTAAATCTCCATGGATTCCTCAAATGTTACATTTCCTTTATGAAAACTTTCCCACTCCCTCAGAAGAAATTTTTTTTCAAATCTTTCTTGAAATTTCTAATACACAATAGTTAGCTTATGATATAACCTTTAACTACAGAATGTTTAAATATTATATACAAATATGTATACACATGTATGTATGTGTATATGTATACATAGCAGAATATACACACACATACCAGAATTTACATAATCCAATGAGCTCTCTTCTAAATGGCCACCATGGGAGCCATGCATCACCCAAATAACCTTTTTAATTCCTTTTGGAGTTGATTTTAAAGGATTACATTTTAAGTATCCTCTGGTGTTCTCTTCTCTCAGGTTTGAAGAATTTCTGGAAAGAAACAAAACAAGTTGAAATTGAGACTACCAAGTAATAAAATCGACTTTCTTGTGACACCTAGAAATTGGTTCAGAAAACAATTACAAAAGTGGATCAGAATAGATTATATAGATGATATAGGTATGTCTAGATATATAGATGATATAGCTATATAAATATAGATATAGATGATGTAGATACATAGACATATGATGGCATTTTTAAAATAGGGACAAGACTGATGGCTTGCCTTCTTTGGGGAAGTAAATGCAATTAAGTGAGAGTTTATGTATTTAAATACCTTCAATCAAATTAAATGTGTGAAACTTTTGGGTAGAAGACAATAGACAATAAAAGAAATAAAGAAAATAAGAGTGTATCCCACATAGCAGATGAAAATTAAAAACTTCATTGCAAAAGAGAGAGAAAGAGAGAGAGAGAAACATGTGTTACTGAAGTAGGGGCTGGGAAAGGGAAATACCTTATGTTTTCTATTTGTATTTGGCTCTTGAGGTTCTTTGAATTATATTTGCTAAACCCCAGGGCTTCCCTGACACATTTAATATTAGAATAGTAACTAGCTTTCACTTTAGGCAGACATGAATTTGAATCAGATAGACCATTTTACAGGCAAGTTACCTAATAATCTCTCCCAAGTTTCATTTTTCTCATCTAGAAAGTTATCGAAATGACAGAATTAAATGTGACCATTTGTAAAATACACTTAGCCTAATGTTCAGTACTGGCCCCATTTAAATGGTAACAATATTATTTGATAACTAGACTTTAAACATCATAATGTTTTAAATTTGGGAAAACACTATGTTGCTTTGATCTCTGTCTTTGCATGTAACTTTCAGTATTTCTCCTCCACCCTTTAGGCACAGATCACTCTGCCAGAGATTAGGGATCTAGAGGTGAAATAGAGAAATTATGTTCTGAAAAGTTTATGGTTGATTGGAGAAATGAAGCTCATACCATGTTATACTACAGTGAGAAGAAAAAGGTCCCAAGGAAGCTAGAACTCTGTAGAACTTCACAGAATAAGATGCTGCTGCTGACATGGACCAGAAAAGCTTTTATGCTAAAAAGCAATGAAAGAAGAATTAGAGTGCATCTCAAGTAAAAGTGTCTGAAAAGAGATGCTTTAAATAATAGAAACACTAATAAGCCAATGAATTGAGGCCCAAAAGTGCACGATATTTTCAGGGAACTGCAATTGGCTCTGTTGGTTTACTCTTTCAAGTGCTTAAAAAAAGGCACTGTTGGAATATAGCCCCTAGACAGATTTGTGAGGCCCAAAAAGCTGAGTGAACAAAAATGGACTCTGTAAAAGAACAGGCAACAGTGAACCACTGAGAGTTTTGAGCACAGGAGTGGTATGTTAAGTACCATATTTTAGGAAGCATAATCTGGAACCACCTGATAATGAGTGTTGGAAGGAAAAAGGTTAGAAGAAAAAAATCAACAGGAAAGCTGTTGGAGTTGCCCACAGGGTACAATTCTGCCAGTGGAAGGAAGGGGATACCAGTGTAGGTGGGTGAGAGCTGGGAGCTCAGAGGACTTCTTTCCAAGTTGTGTTTCTTTGTCAAGCACAGGAATATAACAGAGTTTATGCTTGGTGAGGAGAGGGGGCGGGGATTTAGGGCATCCTAATGAAGATAATCAAGGTTAGGGGCTTTGAATCATTATCTAAAGGAATCCTAAACAAAAGCTTATTTAGGAAAGTGGCAACAAAGATGGAAAGACAATAATGAGTAAGGAAGACTTGATAGCTAAGTCTAGTGTTCTGTTCTCCGTCTTTGCCATCTTTCTTTAGCACTTTCTATTTGGTCAAGTCTACAATTTGTGTGACAGCTTACCTCTTTTCTGATATGTCTGTTAAAGGAAAGTCTTATTCACATCATTTTTTTTTCCGTGACATTGACAGTGAGTGGATGAGTGGATCCAGTTCAGCAAACAAGGAGAAAAATTATTCTTTGCTTTTTACAGAGCTGTTGGTCATTTTCAGGATAAGAGAATAGTCATTTTGGGTCAGCAGCTGACTCTCTGACTCTCAGACAGTCATGACTAATAAATATGGGATCCCTAAGGGTAAAAATCCAGACTCAGTAAACATCCAATAGTCTTTTGTGACATAACAGAGGAAGTAGGACATTGTGCAACGAATGTAATGTTTTCTTTTCACATGTTAAATTGCTTCCTAAGTGTTGGGTTAAACCTATAAATGAAAATTTATTCAAGTCACCAGAGTCTCTTATAGTTAATATCTTAAATGAGTGAAACAGTATTCTGCTACTGTGAGAGTCACTAAAAGGTTATTCTTCTCAGCACTTCATTTAATATATTTTTAAGCTTTTTATGGAAATACTTAAACTTACTGCAGAAGAGAGATATAATAAACACTATGAATCCTTCACTCTGCTTCAATAATTATCAATATTTCATTAAGCATCAACTTTTTTATCTTGTACATTTTATTGGAATACTGTAAATCAAACATTTAATGTATAAATAATTTAGTGTGCATTTCTAAATGATGAGAACTATTTTTGACATCATGAGCATGCTTTTGTCACATCATCTATACACACGTCTGCAACAACCCTCCTTTCATTTTGTCTTGAGATCTGTTTGTTGGAAAAAACAAATTTCATTTCATATTCTGTAACCAACTTGCTACAGTGTTTCCTACTTCTGAAACAAAATCATAATTCATTCAACATGTATTCAAGGACTGTATAATAAATAATTACTGTGTTATGTTCAGGGCAGGGTGCTGGTGCGAAGTGTGATTCGAAGAGGTCTGTAATCATGGCACCCACTCCTATAACTCTATAATCTGAAGGGAAAATAATAATACACAAATGTAAAGACAACAACACACAGAAATTAAGAGGTAGAAGGTGCTCTAGGTTTAAAGCAGAGACACAGTTTGAAGATAACAGCAGCCCTCTTAGAGATGTCACATAGATGGTTTAGGGTGACCTGCTACTCAAGAGGCAGTTGGGCTTTAAGAAGGGTAAAAAAAGAAAGTGCTTCCCATGACTGAAAAACTTGAAGGAAAAACAAAAACAAAAACAAAAACGTAAACCTTAGCAGTTATAGGTAAGCAGGGGGCAGAAGGGGAAGGATCTTAAATATCAGGCTAAATAGTTTGAACATGTCCTTTAGAGCAGAGAGAGGGTAGCGCCATTCGTTTTTCCAAATACTGGAGATTCCTGACATGACATAAACATAGACATTCCATTAGTAAGCAAAATGCATCAACTTATTTCACAAGGCAACTAAAAAAAAACAAAACTGTTTATGCCTTCTGGTAGCAATCATTTTCAAATATTTATAGCAAGTTGGCAAGATAACTTAATGTTTTTTTGTTTCCTTGTTTGTATTTTATTTTATTATTTTTTTCTTTATTTTGCCCAACAGCTATCAATGTTCCATTCAGAAGAACACAAACAAACTGGAGGTGATTTAATCAACACTCGCTACCCAGCAGCCGAGAGGCCTTCATAAAGTAAGGATTAATTGTTTGTGGTATAATATAAAAAACAACTCTACAGCAAGAGATAAAAGATGACTCTAGTAAAGATATATATAATAGTCCAGAAAACCTCAGAATCTACACTTTTCATCTGCTATAGAAATATAGTGATGTTTGTAATACATGTAAGTTTGTTTGTTTTTTTGCCTATCAACAATACATACATATTGACCCATAAATTATCTCTTTACCAGCACAATGCTAATTGATTTTCATCATTAAAAGATCCTGAAATGACAGCTGAATTATCAAAGCCTTCAAGGAAAGCATACATTGAACTTGATGTAGCTTGATTGGTATCTTCTTCTTGGATGATGTTCTTTAATAAAAAGTGATCCATGTATTCCAAATCATATCATATATATCAAAGTATATGCTAGGCTTTTTGTGGAAATAAAATTATGCATAAGATGTGGTCCTGGTATTCCCGAGGCTTATATCCTAGTACAAATGATTAAACATACAGAGATAAAAGTAAATTTATAGGCAGGATTGAAACATAGGTGTCAAATTGCATTAAGTTAGGGAGTTTCAATTGCCATTTTGCATGAGATCATTCTTAGTGATGAAGAGCTGTCCTATATGTTGTAGGATGTTTAGCAACATCCCTGACCTCTATTCTCTAGACACCAACAGCAACCAAAAATATCTTCCGATATTGCCAACTCTCCCCTGAGGACTGAGTAAAAAAATCACTTGCAATTTTGAACCACTGCATTAGATGGAAAGTCCTATGTGTATTTGCTAATGTGTATAACTTCTATTGGGGGAAATCAAGTAAAGTCCAAAGAGGGAAGGGCAGCTGATATGAGAAGGTTCAGAAGAGGAGAGATTCAGGACTAAAGAAGATAATGAGAAGGTGGTAAAATTGATGATGGAAAGCCTAGTATACATGTTCAAGTCATGTAGCACTGATGGTTAGTAGAAGAAAACTGATAAACGTAAAAACCAATCAAATAATGGAGGCCCTTTAACATAAAATCAAGAGAGATGCTTTTCATTTTGTAGCGATGCTATTTGCACCTGGGAGAAATGAATAAAGCATCATTTTGGGAACATTAATATGGCAGTTCTGTGCAGAATGATTTAGGCAGACAGAAAGTCTATTTTAGGCCTGGGATTCAGTTAAGGGCATAATTTGGCAGAAATTGGAGAATATCTTTATGGGATTTCCCAACATGGAATGAGAAAGGAAAACTGGTGAAGAAGTAGAGTCTATAACTTGCTTCTGTGTTTGATCTCATATATTGTTGTTGAAATTGTTTTCTTGTAATAGAGAAAACACTTCATGATAGAACTGACTGGCAGATGTGTGCAGGTTCTCTGGGGCCCCATGAAGTGGAAAGTTGTAACTAATGCTGCAGAGTTGTGAAAATAAAGATATTATTCTCAAAAACAACTCTCCAGTGATATGAAACTAGGAATTTAGGAATTTAAATAATCTTGTTCAACTAAAGTATTCAATTAAAATCCCAAAGGCCTGGCATAGAAAATGTGTTCACATGTGTCTGCTGAATGAAGATCTCTAATGTTAGCTTTTATCTACATTAAGGTTCACCCCACATAACAGATTTTTGAAAATCTCATCACTCTCACACCTTTTGAGGGTTTGATTTAAGTTTATTCTCACTATCCATTTGCATCATGAAATATTAGGACAGATCATAATTCATTTTCATATGATATACAACTGTAATACTAGACCCTCTGAAAACACCCTCTAAAGGTTTAATATGTATACTTAGTAAATTTAATCTTGATTAGTCACTACACTGTTCCTTTGCTCTGCAGAGATTTTCTATCTTTTTGAACATTCACCTCTCATGTACAGAAGATATGGTATTAAACGCAGGAAGAAGAAGAAGCAACTGTCAAGAAGAGAATCATCACTTCCTCCTTACCCCCACATCTTCTTCCATTCTTGCCCATCACCTCTGACTTAGAGTCAAGAAAGAAGCATCTTCTGAAGTCACAGAGGTCTTCTATCCTTTGTTTGCCACCAGGCTAGTATATTTATTTTAGAAAATTTTCAACTTATATTTTTGAGGTTATGACACCAAAAATTAAAGTTTTTGGTAGATGCCAAAGAATTAAATGCACTCTTTGAAAAACACAGAAGCAATGAACTAATAAGAGATTAACTAGCTAACAAGAAATTAACACCTAAAGAAACTGGTAGGAAAAAATTAATCTTAGGCATAAGAATTCTGATTTTGTTAAATAAGCCAACTCTAGTTTCACAACCAAAGAATTAACTATTGATAGAAACTCAAGAGAGAGTTGTTTGTTTTGTTTTTTTTTTTGTTTTTGGGATTTTTTTAAATTCCTGGCAGGTAAGTATAAAATAGATAATAATTGGAAGAAACTTGAATGCATGAAACAAGTTAAGAGGCTAATGCAGTAACCCAGATGTTGCTCATCTATGAAAAGCAGTTTATAAGTATCCACAGTATTAATGGCACTTTATTAGATACAAATTAATGCTTACTTGAACTAGGGCAGTGACTACAGAAATGGAAATGGCTCTATTGAATATTAATAAAATGATTAAACCAGCTCAGTGTCCATTTTTTCTTGAGGCCTTTATTCCTCCCTTACCAAACTTGGCATATTTGAAGCAAATCCACAGTTTTGGGATGCCTTCCCAAAATAAATTGCATTAAGAATCATGGGGAAAATTTTGCTAATAGTTGTCCATCAACTGCCTGTCAGCCTGTACCAAGCTGACATGCTTTTCTGAGTTAAACCGCACAGAGTGGTAAAGATGAGGAGGAGGAAAAACAGTGGGGAGCAGTTCCACTCCCTCTAGGTTTTATCAAAGGCTCTATTACTGTCAGTCAGCCAAGAACTGAATTCCATCCTAGTCCTGCAAGAATATTTTTTCATGCATGTGTTCATTAAAAGACATGAATGAACCAAATGGCCATAATTATTGATCATTTCTGCCCTTGTGCCTAGAGACTGGAAGTGGTCAATGGTTTCAAAAGCTATTTACAATTTTTTTTTTCTTAATTTGACCTGCTGCATTGTGAATACAGGTCATTCCATCCACATCTGATCTGTTCCATCAGGGAGCAACTGTTAATGAATGAAGGGACTGCATTTGAACATCTTCTGAATCCTTCTATATAATTTAAATTTGTAAATAAATATAAAACCAGAACATCTAGTTTCTTGCAAAACTAAATTTTAGTCCAACTTCTGACTGGCTTACAATATAAACTTAAAAATATCTAAAACATCAAAAGAAATCTAAAAATATGGTTGAGAAGTGAAATCTCTCAGTCATTCTGCCTTATCAACATAATATTCGTTGCTTAAAATTCCTTAAGTAATACTACTTACAATTATATGGTTTTTGGTATTTTATAGAACTGTTAAGTGTCATAAATGAGTTTTCTTTTATGTAAGTTCTTTTCTGACAGATAGGATATTCAAATATAATCACTGTTCAAATTTGTCAATTTTAAACACTTGATTAATATCAAAGTACCTCAATCTATAAATTAATATACACTTGTTTTATAAAGCATTGACCATGGGCCCTGAAGTTTTGCTTCCTCATTTTAATATTCAGCAAGCATTTGTTGATACATCTATTATGTGTTCAGTACAGTACAAGGGACTGGGCACATGGGGGTGTGTAAGACAGAGCTCCCCACTCTCAAGGAGTTGACAGTACAGGAGAGGAGAAAAAATCCAACTGATACCTAAAGAAACTGTAATACTATCATAGAGATGAGCACTTAGTAGAAAATGTAAGTCAAAATAAGGGTTTAGAATTGTAAGGTTGTTTTTTCTTTTTTGAGTATATTTAAAATCCTGACAAAAATCTTTGAATCTGTCTATGAAAAATGGTAATATGAACATGTGGCTTCTAGAAACTTCAATATTCTCACAGTATCTTAAAGGGCTTAAAGGGATCTGCAGTAATACTTGTTTCATTTAAATAAATTCATCAACTATTTTCCATATTTTGACATTCCTACAACAGCTTTTTTAAAAAGCACTATATTATGTTTTGGGGGTATCCTTCTGAGTCAGAATTCTTATATTTTCCCCTCTGTTTCTCTACCAAGTTTCCCCTAAATAAGTCAAGAAGCATTTATTTTTTTCAGCTGGTAAATATGATTTATTGGCTTTTAGAATTAAAAAAAAGAAGAAACACTGAAAAACCTTCAGTGCATTTTCTGCTTCAATAAATGGGTCACACTTTGTCAAATTCTGAATATATTAAGCCTCTGTGAAGTTCTGTTTTTCTCAAATACTAGGTTGCTACATTAGATATCAAAGGGCAATTTATTTTGTTTTAACTAGGTTTACTCAGTTCATTTTTTAAATCTCAAATCATAAATACTTTAGAAAAAATAAATCAGATAAATTAGAATGTTTAAAAAAGAATATTGGTTTTCATTTATATTTTGACAATTGCACCACTGTCATTCATATTTGTAGATGATTATTGCAAACTCAAGTTCATAAGATATCTGGTTTGTTAATTGTCTTACAACAGTGATAAATTTGAGGTGATTTATCCCTGAGAAAACTGTCCCCTGTCAGAAAGTAACTTCTACAAACAGGAAGGTCAAAATTTGTCATCCTCATTGAGACTGAACCTACAGCAGCAGCACCAACAATTATGACTATGGACAAATAAAGGTAGAAAGTTGGTATAATCAAGAATATGTCATTCACATATTCTTGAATGACATTTGAACATTTTTATTTGATATGAACATTTACTTTTTGATCCTAAACTATTTCTCAAAACTGTCTTGCTATATATAAACTTATTTGCCAGGATGAACTAATATTATTCTCAACTAAAATGACTAAGTACAACATGTACACATTCAAACTGAAGAAATATTTTTGTGGTAGTAAAGTGCCTAGCACAATATCTGGAATATCATAAGTGCTTATTAAATATTTTCTTCCTCTTTTTCTCCATTTATCATAACAAATTATTTTAAGTTGGCTTCATTCTCATCTCATACTAGGACTAAACAAAGTAACACATAACCCACTCTTTTACAAAGATCATTGGTTTTAAAATAATATTTACCAATTACTAGGTATGTTAAGATTATTTTAACTCACAAATTCATACTGGTCATACATTATTTGGTGCCAATTTTTTCACAAACATAGTTGTTCCTACTACCTTTAAGAACATTTTCTTATTTTAAAGAATATTTATTTGAGAAAGCAAAAGGGAGAGAGAGAGAGAGAGAGAGAAAGAGATCAATTTGTTGTTTCACTTATTTATGCATTCATTGGTTGAATCTTGTATGTGCCTTGGCCAGGGAGTAAACTCACAACCTTGGCACATCAGGAGAAAGCTCCAACCAACTGAGCTACTCAGCCAGGGCCTAGAACATTTTCAAAATGCTAAAAAACAACAGCAGCACTGTTAAAGAAATAAATGAGCATGTAAGTGAACATTAATACCTTCATCCTGGAACCAACATCTTTACCTTCTCTGTTTATGTCTTTTTCAAGTTCTACATTTATATCTCAAGAGAGTTTCATAGTCATTGAACTAGTTATCATTTGGGTGCTCCTGTCGATTTATGGCTTTCCTCTCTCCTCTAGTTTGAATCAAATGACCATACTTGGGCAAAACACATTTGAGAAAAACTTAGAACTCAGACTCACATTGTGACAGTTTATGCTTTCCCCTATAACCATCATCCTAGATTCAGGTCTCCGCGACTTCACACTTAAGTTGTTGACAAAACAAATTGCTAGCTTACCTGCCTGCCTCCAATCTCCTTTCACCTGACTGGTCTACTGACAGAAAGCCTTGGGACCATTTCTGCCATATTATTACTCCCAGCTTAAAATTTTACATGGTCTCCCATTTATATCAAGTCAAAATTCCTTAGTTAGATGTTCAGGGTACAACACTAACTCATTTATCAGGTTGCAAGCCAGTTCTCCAGCCAGGTCCATAGCTGGAGGCAAATGAAAGGCAACAATACATTGATGTCTCTCTTCCTCTCTGCCTCAATCCTTTCCCCTCTCTAAAAATATAATAAAATCTTTTTAAATAACAATACTAACTTATATTTGATCACCACTGATATATTACTTGTCACAACTCAATAGATAGTCCTGTACACAAAGTTATAGGCACATATATTTGATATCTAAACTTTTCCTAGCCACTACTCTTTTGAAAGTATTTTCTGACCCTTTCCACTTGCCCCTGATGTGGACTAGAAGTACACCTCCCCTCCCAGAGCACCTTCAACAAATACATCAGAGAATGGCACAAACTGTATTGTCCTTTTTTTTGTTTATTCGTCCAAATTCCTCCAATTAGGATGTAAGTCTTCTGTGGGCAGAAATAGGTCCTATTCATTTTTTTAAAGATTTTATTTCATTATTTTTAGAAAGAGGGGAAGGGAGAAAGGTAGAGAGGGAGAGACATCAATGTATGGTTGCGTTTCACCTGCCTCCAGCCACAGACCTGACTGGAGACCTGGTTTGCAACCTGGTTATGTGCCCTGGCTGGGGAATCAAACCTGCAACCTTTGGGTTCACAGGCTGGCACCTTATCCACTGTGCTACCAGCCAGGGCCTATTCATTTTTACATCACTAATACCTACCAAAGTATTGTAGAAATTACTCAGAAATGATTGTTGAATGAACAGCATTTTCTAAATTAGGTATTGTGTTTTTGATGCCAAAAACTTTCTGATGTAGTTCATCTAGGTAAAATGCTGCTATTTCCTTTCTCCTGCTTTATCATTTCTCCACCTTCCAAACTGGGATCAGATTTAACTTCTTTGGAAATCGATGTTTATCAAAAAAAGGGAAAGATGTAACTTGGGGCTCTCAATATGAAACTTGCAATAATGTGTTCTACAGCAATATTGCCTCTCACTAAGGAGCCTAAAAAGCCACAGAATCAAGGAAGAAAGGGGTATTTATGTACAGAATACTGAAAGGCTGACATATGGCTTCAGGACTCAACTCAGCCCTTAGAAATCTACACCAAACTCCAAGATACTTTGATCTGGGACTGCTCATGTCCTCTATGTAAGAGCCCCAGTTCTTCCCTGTTGGTAGTATTGTTAGATATATTTGCTGCTCTCCTCTTTTGCCACTATGTCTTGGCCACTCTCTTCTCTGACCCAATGTCCGAGGACTTCTGTGATAGAAAACCCATTCCATTAGTACCCATTCTAACACTTCTTCATTTCAGGCATCATTTCAGAATTTATTCTGCTCTGTAAGGTTTATACCACATTGTTGCTATAATACAACCTTTTATATCATGTGACAAATTTCCCAAAAAGACTTTGTCAGTCATGTACCTTTGGTTGGGTTTCAGGTACTTTTCTCCAAAGACAATTCTGCTCACCATGGAAAACACTGGAACCTCCAGTGGTTGGAGCTGGGCGTCTTCACAGGAAACCAATCATTCATCTATATTTTAGCTCTACTTTTGTTCCTGATATCAACTTTGGGCCCAGTATGATCTTCAGTAATGAGACTCGACCATACATCTGTAAAATTTGAAAATAAACAAGAGCTTAAAATATGTACATGTCTACATTTCTTTCCACTACTCTGATTTGTTGCTGGCTAAATATAATTCTTAACAATTAATTTAAGAGGCAGGAATATGACAGTAAAAACACCTGAACTTTTCAGTTACCATCTCATTTTATAAACTATTATGTAAGTACATAGATTTATCCCTTTGAGTTGATAGAAGTTAATTTTTAAATTTCCTATTTTTAAGTATGTATTGAACCACAAATGGTTGAAAGTACTATTAACTGAGGTGTAGGGATATGGAACCACTGCAGGATTATATTTGACAAAGCAAAATCTGTAAAAATGTATTTCCACTGACAGTAAGTAAAAATAATGTGGGATCTCACAAGGCAATTTGAAATTTATTAGATAAGATTTTCCAGAGAAGTTAGTTTTCACTATTCCCTTTATCTTCATTTTCAAACACATTCATCTTTATTCACAGACAAGATGTGCTGGACTTTGAGAATCAGCTTTATAAAAGCCTAGTATTATTATTGATCAGTCACTTTCAGAACATGTAAACTTCTTTAAAACAAACGTAGTGGACCTAATGCCTCAAACCCATTTACCCAAAGGCTTAGTAAACTCTCTGAAGTCACTTCCAGGATTCAATTTTTTTTAAAAGGTTATGTTTTTCTCACAATAAGGCCATTTCTTCCTAAGGCATATCTTTTTTTAAAATATATTTTATTGATTATGTTATTACAGTTGTCCCAATTTTTCCCTCTTTGCTTCCTTCCACCCAATACCCCCCATTACCTCCAGCAATGCCCCCTTAGTCACACGGACATGGACTAAGTTCTATGGCTTCTCCATTTACTTTATTCTTCTTAACATTCCCGTCTATTCTGTAACTACCAATGTGTGCATTTTTTTTCCCTTTCACATCCAGACAACTCACCATTTAATTACTGCCTTCTTACTGTCAGCCTCTCAAATCATATTAATATAAAGTTTTCATTATTTCAGATGCTTTGAATTCATTTGTTTAAAAAATTATTTTTTAATATCAATTGCAATATCACCAAACGTGCACAAATACATTTATACACATACATATTTTTACAAATCTCATACTAGAAAAAATACTACTCCTGTGACAGTGTCTAATAACATCATTATTAGGTTAATATTAATTATTAGATTAATATTAATCATTATTAAATGATTAAGTAACATCATTTAATTAATTGCCTTAAATTTTTTTCTATTAGAAATATTTTAGTCCAGTTTCTTTCATTTCTTGTCCCTGAAAAAATATCTCATCTCATGGTTATCCTTCCCAAGGCCTACCTATCTTTTCTTGAATATAGGCAGATTTCTCCTTCCCTGTGTGGAAACAGTGAGGGTGCTGTTCATCTTCCCCTTGGTTCCATGGTGGGAAATGTGAGCCTTGTTGTCTTTGTGGATTCAGGTGAGAAAAGTTTAGATTCAAATCAGTAAGTGAAAATAAATCACACATGTCCTGTCAAAGGACAACAAATGAATATTAGTTTCTCAGTAATTCTAGATAAAAGCAGAACAGTAAGGACAACATTACCTCCGAAATATCAAAGACATTATTGAGTTGATTAGAACGGCTTAAGAATTAGTAGCTAAGTTTTTTCCTTCATCTTCATTGTTTTTACAAATAAGATTTGATTGCTTGCGCTGAGACAGAATAAATGAAAATCTACATAAAAACTAAAAAGTTTATGCATGCTTTGCATGTTAGCTCTTGAGCTCTCTCACACACACACACCCACACACACACATATAAATATTGTATTACATTTGCCTATTTTGAAAACATTATGGTATAGTTTTCAAAAGAACCTGAAACAATAAAAAAAAAAAATTAAGTAAAAACCCCAGGTGGTCTGGACCAAGAGGCAAATGAGAACTGCACATGATATATGCAACATGCACACTACATGTGCCAAGAGAATTCAGAAGTGAGATCAACCCCTGAGGAGTGCAGGACTCCAAGAAGGCTCTTGTTGGTGGAGCCTGGACAAGCAGCGGGGAAAGTGAACATTTCAGACATGCAGTTTGTTCCATGGAATGGGAATGGACCCATATTGTTTGGGAACAAAGTAATAAGTAAAGTAATTCGGTTGAAAGAAATGATTCATTAATGGAAGTAAGAGAGTTGAGAAACTATATAGGGACCAACTTGTGGGGTCTTTAGAGCTATGAAGTTTGGACAATAGGGAGATGGAGATAATTTATTCAACAAATGAATGAGTGCCTGCTTTTTGAGAGCAGAGGCAGTAGGCACTAAACAGACATTTCTTAAAAAGCTGTTTGAGCTTGAGGGTAAGGCAAAGGAAATAAATTTGACTGAACAATACCGAATAGATTGTAACGAAGATAGACCAGGTTAAGTTGTATTGACCTGAGGGAATGCATGTGAAAGCTATTATGAAGGAAAAAGAAACTGGACTGAATGGCTGATAATGTGGGAAGGGAAATTGAAAGTTCAGCAGATCAGGTGGTTGGCTGTTAGGGGGAATTATGTTTTGCTTTAGGATTTAAACATTGCGCAATGCAGTTCTGATGCGACCAGCCCACCTTCCGTCAAATTTCATGGGTTAAGGTCATATCCCCGCACAAGACTGTCCTCGCTTCAGACTCCAGCCACAAAGCCTCAGGCTCCCAGGCCACCCACACTTGGGACCAATTGGCTATAAATAGGGAGATTCCTCAGTTTCATAATTCACCAGAATCATTCCCACAATTCAGGAAAGCACTCAAGTTTTATCAGAGGATAAAAATCAGGATCAGCCCAATGAAGAAACAGACCAGGGAAAGATCTGGAAGCTTGCCAAACATGCAGCTTGTGTGTGTGCAAGGGATATCGCCCTTTCAGCATATCACCCAACGTGTCCCACACACATTAGGAAGCTGAAATAAGCATCACTACAAAATCTGTATCCAAGTTTCATTACAGAGGAATGCCCTTTTTCAGTCATTGGCTCTGAAACGAAATTCAATGTGCAGCTCCCTCCTCTTCGAAAGTCAGGCTGATATCTGAGGACTCTAACTGCCAAACTTCTAATCACATCATTTGTCTCTCCATTGGCCAGTCTCCATTCTGACCCCTCTTGTTAGCAAAAAGTATCTGGGACACTCCAAGAGCCATCTCATTAGCATAAATTCAGACGTGGCCCTTTCAGTGGAGCAACCCTAGTATAATTGAATTGTTAACAAGTGATCACTTCATAGCTCTTGGTAGAAGGTTGAACCTCCAGAAGTGCCAGCAGCTGGATCAGCCTTGGTAAGTGGGAATCCGTGCCACATAGGATAAACGTAATAGCCTCCATCTCTGCTACTATGACTACTCTGATCATATGCCCATTATGTCAGATCTGGAATGGTTGATGACAAAGGCTGGCTTTAAAATTATTAGCCAAAGAATTCTGTCTACTTAGTTATTCAGTACCTCTTCAGTGAGATGGTTCCTAACTGGCACTGACTTACAAAACAAAAATATTCAAACTCTGTGTCTTCTCCCATGTCTCTCCACGCAATTCCACTCCAGACCTCCTTGCCTTCTCTAATCCTTTTCCAGTCCCAGGACATTGGCCTCTGCCCAAGAATTTGCATATATTTTCTCTTCAAGGCCATTCTCTCTTCTCCACGAATTAGGTAACCGTGTGCCTTGCTCACAGCTCCAGCCATTGGAAAGGAGTCCCCTCCGCACTGAATTTCCAAGTCATTCCTGAATGTTACTGCAATGCAGCCAACATCAATTTTCAGTTTATATTCTGACCCATCCATAGGACAAACTCAGACATTTTTCTTTCTTCAACTGGTCATATGGACAACCCTCCTCACAATCAGGCTATAGGTGTAAAATGAGGGAAGGAACTGGTGCCACTGTGATGGGTGACATGGTGATTTGGGCCTAGTTGCTTATGTATAAGACTTACACCCGCTGGTCCTGCTTAGGCACGTCCAGGGTGTATTATTTCCATCTAATGATGGATTGCTGATGAGTCTGTTCAGACTTACTTTCTGGCCTACTTCATCAAGCAACCTCATAATCCAATCTTAAGGGCATTCCTTAAGATTATTTAGCATGGATCCAGCTGGTACATGCTAAATAATGTTTGGAGCTCCTTTGGATGTATTCTCTTTTCTTCATTATCAGGCTCTGCTTGTCTCCAGCCAGGTTAAACTGGTATATAATACTAGTTATTGGCTTAACAGCCAGGAAAGGAGGTAGGGCAACTCCTGGAGAGGGATCTGTTACCTTGTAAGGGGAAAAGAACTTGATGGCATCTTTACTGATGGGGATATGCTATCCTTTAATAGAAAGAGGCAGTTTCTCTTAAAAGGAGATCTACATGTTACAACTCTAAAACCACAACATTACATTTAATCTTTAAAAAGTAAATGTTATTGTTCCTACTTTGCAATGGTAAAATTTAGCTGAGGGGCACTGACTACTTTCCCAGAATCACACATAGTGTAAGGTTAATTCTCGTCAGTATGGTTCCAAAGGCATGTTGGCTCTCCAGTAACAACAGACTATAGCTGCTAACCCAGATCAGCACAGAGACTTCGAAAAGAATAAATATTCCCTTCAGTGTATAAGATGTAAATATATAAAGTCTTAATTAAAAGTTTTGAGTATTATTAATGAGTAGGCCCTTTAAATCTATTCACTAGTAGAATAAATGAAAAATTAAAAAATAATTACCAAGGTAAATGAGAAGGAATGAATGAAAGAGTGGAAGGAAATCTCCCAAGGTATAAATTTTCATGGTTTTGACTTTTGAATCATATAAATATACTGTACATTTTTATAATATAAGTTTTTATTTACTATTTATCTTTTTTTCTATTTATCTTTGATCAGTCAAGATACTTTATTCTTTGTTAATTTATTATTGTTCTATTACAGTTGTCTCATTTTTCCCCGTTGCTCTCCCCTGCCCCACCTGCCCCATCCCCTCTCCCACAGTCAATCCCCAGGCGTTGTCCATGTCCATGAGCCATTTATACTGGTTCCTTGACCAAATCCTTCCCCTACTTTCGCCCTTTTTCTCCCTTTCTCCTCCTCTCTGATCATTGTCAGTCTGAAAATAAATCAGGCAAATAAAAATACTACCCATAGATTTGGGGGGGGGGAGGACAAGTAGCTAACAACAATGGAGTAATTGTGGCAAGTACTTTCTAAGTGATTCATAATTATATTTTTGATCCTTAAACCTTGTGCAAGTACTCTCACATTAAAGAGATCAGAAGACAATGCAAAATGACTCACTTTGGTCAAAATTTCAATGTTTTTAAATTGCAAAATGACAAAACTTAGCTCACCTACTCTTCAGCATTGTAAGCAAAATGACTGAGTTCAGGGACAATGTTTTGTTCAATGTGTTTCTGAAAACAAAACAGACAAAACAAACAAACAAATTTAAAAAATACCTCTGTGCTTATGAAGCTGATGCTCCAATTGGAGAAATCAATAATAAATAAATAAGCAAATAAACAAATAAAAAGTGAAGGCATTAGAGAAAGAGCTCCACACATGGAAAACTTAGGCTCAGTGACACAGATGTGAGGAGATGCCCACTAAGAGAGCTCCAGCTCCCTGGGTGGCAGGTATACCTCAAAAGGTTATCCACATGAAGACTGGTCATTGTTAAACAAAAAGATTATGTGGAAATTAAAGCATTTTCAAATTCCCTATAAAAACAATCCTCTTCTCTGAAAATTGCCCACCTTATGCATGTGTTCTAAAAATAAAAAAGTGTTCTGAGTATAATAGCATACTGAATTCTAAAACTCCTAGGTAACTAGATGACCATAAAGATAGAGAAAGCCGTTTCCCAAAGGAATAGCCCCTGATGCTACTTGGTTCAAAATAGTGTCTCACAAATTCGAGAGTCAGTATTTGTTAACTGATTGGTTCAGGAACATCTATAAGAAAAATTTTCCTTTAAACATGTTATAATTGCTTAAAGAACATCATTACTTATTATTGTGATTTTCTACTAAGGTTCAAATTTCTTCCTAATTTCAAAATCTCACCTCTATTTTTGAGAAGAAGAATTTGATACAAAATTTTATGAAAATCTTGAAAGAAAAATGAAATAAATGGCAAATTGATCAATTAATTTTAAATGGCACTAAATTTTCTTACAACAGATGGCAATTTGGAGAAAAATTATCATTTATTGGTTATTTTTAAAATTTTAATTTTATATGGCATTCTTGAAAAACTAAAGGTTGTGCAAGACAATGAAATTCTTTAATTATTTCTAGGAAATTTGTGGAAATTAATGGTTACCTAGTGTCTAGACATAGACAAACACTTCTTCATACAAATTCAATTTTATTTGTGCTTTATAAGTGATTAGCATTCATTTGGATACAGTTTTTTGTGAAATTGCTTTACTTAATGAGGTGTGCTACGAACATGATATTGCTGACACTAGATACTCAGAATAGATAAAAAGTAAGAGACTTCATCAGTTAATAAGCTTTCAGAACAAAATAAACATTCTTCTTAATTTGTATTTTTAATATTTAATTCCAATCACATACTCTGTCTGCTAATATATCAAAATAAACACGGTTTGTCAGATATTGTAATTTTATAAAGTATTGCTGCAACAAAATGTTCAGATGTGATTACTTTAATAAAAAGTAGCGTTTTAGAAAGATCATCAAAATAAAATGATGGCTGAGACAATGAAATCGATAATCTGTGTGAAAGAATAGCTATCCTTCAAAATCAATTTCCAGAATACATGCAGACAGCCACAATGGTCATTGCAAAGGCTAAAATGAATCCATTTTTCATGCATCAGTCTTTAATTCCAGGTTTAGAGACCCATAGAGAGACTACAGTTTAAAATGTGGTATGGAACTAGTTTTACTGTTTCTAAGTTTGAAAGAAAACCCCACAGTTACAGGTGTCTAAATAGGTAGGTTATATTTTTTTTATGTTTTTTTAAATCCCAGTAGTCCAATTATTTCTGATGAACATACTTAATTGCTTTGTATCTGCACTTACATTCTCATTTCTCTTGTTTTGAAATCAGTCCCAACAGACACTAAGTTTTGGTGGTGATCGCTTTCTTATTTTCTGCATACATAAAAAGGAAAAACAAAGAGCTACTGAATAAAATCACTTGTCCCTGAGAATTAGAATAATCATTGTAACATTGATAGTGTTAGTAGGTTCAGATCTTGCCTAACAAAAGAGATTTTTCTTCAATGTTTTAAAATTTTCTCCCCTTAAGTTGGGAAGTTGGGGAGGAATGCCTGACTGGAGCTTGCAGGCAGCTGGTCTCCCAGGTGCCTGGTATCAGCAGGTTAAGTGCACTTTCTAAGACACTTGACTCCTTTGAACCTTAGACTTCTCATTAATTTGCCTCTAGCAGGACTGTTAGGATCAAACAAAAGTAAATAAGATAACAGGAGACTATTGACATGTTAAATATATGTAAGTTCATCATTCATCTTTGGCCTTCGCAAATGCTAAGGATCCATTCCAGAATTATCAGTCAAATTAATTAAATCACGTGATCAACTCTAAATGCTACAAAAATTGTTTAGGCTATGGATGGCTTAGAATGCAATAGCATTTTAAACAGATTTTTAAAATCTCATAACTAAAATGTTGTTATAATATTCTTAGTATGGAATCATCACATTCCATTCTTCTAGCTAACACTTGCCAATAATCCTTCCCTTACCCCTCTCCACCACCACCACACACAGCCACTGGGTTCAAGATGAAATATTGTAATAATAGTATAATGTAATCATACGTCTTCCAGAAAGGCATTGAAATGGGGGAAGCTTTAGTGTATTTTAAAGTAACAATAATTTGGGTCACATTCTTAAACCATAAATATTTTGCACTAAAACTCACACTCATCCATTGACACCCAATGTTTCTGCTGCAAGTTTGGGGCATACAGGCACATAAACATTTGTCTATAGTCAAGTCCTTTCAAGAAGAAAATGCCATTTTTAGAACAACAATCTAGCCAACTCAGGATTCCGTCTGTTAACAGAAATAAAAAGTGGCAGTTGGAGGGGAAAAAATGACAGTTACTCTTTATAATATACTTGGAGCAACCCTAAATATCCTCTTCATAGATTTTTATGGATTAGTCAACTTTGAACTTATCCAAATGACATTATACATGCTTGTAAAAATAAAACAACAAAGCTGAACAGATTTGGGCTATTTCTCCAATTTCTTTCTTGGGTAAGTATTGTATGCTATTTCTAATCAATAACAGCTAGGGTGTCAATGATTCCCAAAGGAAAAAAAAAAGAAAAGGTTATCTGAGTTTAAAAATGAGAGTAGACAAAGTACAAAGAAGTAGCATTGTTGTTTGTTTCATTTGTTCTTAGTTCTAATTTTTCATGTTTTAAATTTTGAATGATATCCTCCTACAATTTCTGAAGTAAGACAAACAAAGAAGAAAGTTCAGCAGACTCTTTGGTAGATAAAGTTCACCAAATAGTAAAATATAGTTAATGCTTACTATGAGCCATGTACTGTTCTCTGTAGTAACTCATTTAATCTTAATATTAATCATAAATGTATATTATTATTATTGTTATTATTTCAATGTTGATAATGAGAGCACTAAGGTTTCCCCAGGCTACCTTGCTCAAATTCACTGAGCTTATGAAACAAAGCTAAGATCCAAACCAAGGTGATGCTACCTCTTGGAGCCCAACATTTAACACTGATGCAAAATCCCAAGTGTGTGAGTTTAAAGCAAAACAAAGGAAAAACTCCAGTGTACTCCGTGAAGAAAATAAAGGAATCTGATGCTCATGATGATGCCTCTAGCTATAGTCAAAATATTAGTGAACTAAGTGAATCCCATCTCCCTATTCCTTTCGTCTGGATGTAGCCCAGAATGTCATTAATGCTCATGACCATGTAAGTCCCATCCTGAAAGAATGAACAAGGAGGCATTGAAAAGATGAAACTACCCTCACTCCACAGATTAAACCATTATATTTAATAAGAAGAAATAAAAATATATTATTTTGGCTTGTTGTAAATTAATATTGTCACACCAGAAAATCTTTGGAAGCATTGCTATCCCTAGCAAGAATATTGAAAAAAAGTAGCAAAGTATAGATCTGTTCTGATAAACATCATGACAGGTGATTTAACAACTGAGCCAACCTGATCATTTGCGCTATTGCCAGAATCAATAGTGATGTCTGTGATCCTCACCCACCATCTCTACAAGTACAGCAGAGTACAGCGAGGGAAGCCACAGCATGTTCAGTAAACAAATACAGCAAACTGGCTTCAAATATTGATTTTACTCTTAATATGTAATTGTGGATAAATCATCATTTGGGAACCTCAGTTTCTCGTTTAAAATGAGGTTAATGCTACTGATAAAGAAATGAATGAAGTTATGTATTTTAAAGTGTCAAGCACCATTTGTGGGTTAAAATCCTACTGATTTGCATCAGAATGACTTAATTATTGTTGGTCAAGAGGAAGAATTAGACTTGCCATAGGTCAGGTAATCTAGGAAATGGAGAAATGACTTAAAACATCATGTGATAAACGACCTGAGTAGTAAAAATTTGTCTGCAAGTTCAAAGGAAGAGCTTATAAAAAGGGGTCTCTCTGGTATGCATCTTCTGGTGGCAATAGTTCGGTATGCAACAGCTTTCCTCTAGTTCTTTGAGACACAAATCTGAATTATCCAGTAGAATTAATACTGACCAGAGTCCAAGAACACCCTTAGTTAGAATTATGTACACTAAAAAATAAACAATATGGGTTTCTTACAGCTAAAGAAAGCAAAATGATAGTGACCATACAAGATAATAGGAAGTGGGTTTAGGAAAAGTAGGAAGAAATGTGGACAGTCAGAAATACCTTAGTCTGACAGACTAAGATTCTTTAACTGAGACCAGATTCTTTAACTAACTATAAAAATTAATAGACGATTTTGCACAATTAGTGTAAGGTCTCTGGGCTACAGCTGCCTTATTAGAAAACTGAATGAAATAGACCCTAAGTTGAGTCCCCTGGTCTCAAGCATTATGTGATTTCATTAAGTTTTGACAAAGAGATATAAAGTTAAATGTTATCAAATATAAACATTCATTCACCCAAATATCCAGAAAACATTTATTGAGAAGCTATTAAATGTCAGACACCATTTTAGGGAGAGAGGTTATAGCAGAAAACAAATCAAACAAGGTGCCCATCCTCCTGATCCTTATGTACTAGAGGAGGGAAACTTAAAAAGAAAATAAACAAATGAACAAAAAACATTAGACTGTTCTAACTGTGGGAAGAAAATAACAGGCGGGTGGTAACTATAAAATTTAGGTCCATAAAAAGGTAAAGAATGGTGAAGCTGGAGCACTAGAAAGTGATAGGGGCACATGACTTTACTACTTAGAGCTAACCTGTTGGACTGTACACAGGTGGTCCTGCTCTGCAACGCACAAGAACATTGAGTGCTTCTCTGCTCACTCCAAGAATTGCATAACCAGTGAGCTGCAGAATATTAATGAATTTTCAGAGAAAGTATGGCTCATGACTAATGTCAGTATCATCTTTCAACCTCATGCCTAGCCCATATGCTGCCTTCCATCCATTTTGTCTTTATTCATCATCCATCCATTCATCCATCCAATCAAATGATACTGCACCGCAATAGATATTGTGCTACATTCTACATTATTTTACAGTGTTCTTAAGGGGTTGATTAAACAGTGATCAAAACAACCAAAAAGTACAGAGATAAGTGACTACTAAGAGGTAAAAGCCAAAATAGATCTATAAGAGATTACTAAAGGAATGCAGCAAAAGGTCTGTCTTTCCTTTCTTTGTAACTGGAGCTTGGCTGGAACACCGGGAATAGGGACATGAATCATTATTCCTGATTATCATAGTGAAACATGCTTTTAAAATATGATGCATTTGACAAACTCCTACATTCAAGACAATTTTCAAAGATTTAGGATGTTTTCTAAACCCATCTGTGACAGGAGGAAAAAAAGACTTCTGGACATGACACTGCCTCACCTAAAGTGCTGAAAGTCTGAATTCTGGGCTGACTTATTACTGGCCAATGACTTAGACAAGGCCCTATTCCTCTCTCAGTCTCAGTTTCCTCATCTATAAATTTATAGGTTTTTAAAATAATGTGTAATAAGGGCTTAGCACAGTACTTTTGATCAATAAATAATAGATAATATCATTACTGCTTATTGAGTAACTCTTTTGTGCCAGGCACTGTAGTAAGCATTTAAAGGCATTACTTTAATTACCCTCCAATAGCAATGCTGGAAGTAGATGTGATTATGCCCATTTTACAGTTGAGAAAATAGGAAGGCTTACAAAGTTTAAATAACTTAGTTCCACACAGACAGCAATAGTGAGCTAAATACTATAAGTTTTAAAATAATGCTAAACCCCATGTTTATTGTAATAGACCCCATTCTCTCTCAAAAAACTATTAGGTAGACTTCATGCTCTTCTTCAGCCCTAGTCTTGTAACATTTTGCATGTGGTCTGGCTTCTCACATAGGTCTTCTAAGAAGGGAAGAATGTACTGTAAAAATGGTGCACTTTGAATGCTCTAATACCTATGGTGGAGATTTCTTGTAAATTATAAAGTAATATAAAGAAACATTATTAACTTCATCTTGTTCAGTGTGCCTTCTGACTTATGGATGAACTTGTAAGCACAATCAAGTTTTCAGATTTCAAGTTCAGCCCTCGGGTGTAGTGATCAAATGCCTGTACTTTGGCACCAATCTTCCTGAATCTGCATTCTGGCTCTATCACTTAATAGCAATAACATCTTGTTAACTCAGCTTCCTCATCCAAGAAAGTAGCTTGACACATAGACAGCACTTTATAAGTATTCACAAAACAACAGAAATAAAATTCACCTCAGTCCTATTATCCAAAGTAAAACCACCAAGATATTACTTGTTTCAAAAAGGAGAGGTCCTACAATTTGAAACAAATTTAAACAGATATATTTAATTCGTGGGTTCTCAGATTTCTTAATGTGCTATATACAATGTGTTTGAGTCTTTAGTAGTGGGATATGATACAGAAATAAACTTATTTGACTTCCAAGTTGTTTTATTTCAGAGTAGTTCACAAAATTCATTTCCTCAGACAATACTCAAAGAAAATGTGCACCAAAGGGAAATGTGACCCTGACAGTCACTTGAGAGACCATAAACCTGTTATGTGTCCAAGAGACAATACAAAGAAATCTCCATGCATCATGAAATAATGAGTTTTTGGTAGTCATGGCTTTCTGGATCCTACATAGCACCTGTGCTCCATACTTTTAATAATCCCCATCTTTTCCCACCATCACAACTTATTTTTTCAGATCCCACTCCCCCAAACCTGGTGACCCAAATAATCAATCCAGGAAAGTAAAAAAAGTGGATTATAAAAAATATTAGTAGGGTAAACTATCAGTGTTCTTCAGTAATGTATTTCTATGGTGGCTTCTCATTCTGTTTTTCAGCACATGCTTCTTGGACACACAGACCTTGACCATAGCCAGAAAGAGGCACATCCAATGGTAGGTTTTCCTGTTGGGGCTATTTTTCAGCAGTTGGGCATCTAGGAATTTGAAAGAACACCACCAAGTTTCCTCTTTCAACTATTTTTTTATTACAACTATTTTTTATTGCAACTGATAAGAGCCACGATTTGTCAAATAAATTATACCACCCCTTTGGCCTCTACTGGTGCTTCACTAAGTACTATTACTATATAAAGTGACCCCACGTTGAGGATTGTGTGGGCAGCCATGCCAATCTTCAGGTCACTTCTGCATATCTAGAAAAATTGTTTTAATGCAGTATCAAGCTCGACTTATACAAGGTGATGATTAAGTCTGGGTGTTTCCACTGGTCAGGGGGTATGATTTGATAGTTGGTCCTACCACAGCAACCTGCTTACAAGGAGAGGTAGCACCCACTGACTCTCACTGGGCACAAGGTTGGCAAAATGGTAGACCTCAGTTAATCGATTCATATGCAGACCAGTATGTTTAACTTGGCAGCTCCAAAAAAAATTTTTTTTTAAATGCCCGCTAAGCTTTATTTATAGGAGGCTCCAATCGATGATTCAAAAAGCCAATGATGGCTGCTTCCTCATTTGGAGGCTTGGCTGTTGGGACTGGCATGGATGGCACCATGTGGGGAGTACAAGAAGTGTGCAGGGAGTGCTGTCAGTTTCCCCAACACCGTAGAACTTCAAAGGCTGAGATAAGAATACAAATGGCAAGGAGAACGTGAAATAAACAGGTATGCAGCTAACTTGGTCAGGAGATATCATGTACACAGAAGTTTGAACAGGTTGGCTTATGCATTATTAGCTAGGTTTTGAGCAGTGCAGAAATGTACTTGTGCTGTATTACCCTCAGAAAGCAATTTATTGATCCAAAAAAAAAAAAAAAAAACAGAGAAGTTCAAAGATGAAGCTAGCTTTGGACACATCAGGAATAGTGATCTTGAATGCTAAACTGTAGGTACCTCTCTCCTTCATGACTGCTGGTTTTCTGGGCTGCCCTCATTCTTTCTTACTTGATATGCATTTCCATTGAGTGATTGGACACTTGGCCACTGGGAGCCCCAAATTCAAATTCTTCTAGCCTAGAGCCCCAATCAGAATAAAAGGGCTGCTATTTCTAAATGTTGTAGATTGATATGAAGAAAACTGATTTTTCTATTGTGACATATGTCCAGCCTTGTACTAGTCACTCAAGAATATTGGATTCTTTGATGGGCCTAGGCTAACACAAATGGCTGGCGACTGTCACTGCAGGTGCCATCAGAACACACAGAAAGAGGCCAGTGGATTTGCTGGTGGAGAAATGTTCACTTGGGGTCGAGGTCCTTATTTCCCCAGCTTTGCTAGTTGCAAGGCAACTGAGGCTTTCCAACTCCATGAACTTCTGTACCTTGCCTGTTGTCACTTCTCTGCTCATTTCTAACTGCCTGGACCCTGGAAGTGAACTGCAAACAGAGGTTTGAACCTTGGGACCACAATCTACTAGTTATGGAAGTTTGAATGCTACTGCCATAGTGTGAGATTTTTCCAAGTTATAATTAATGACATGATTAAGAATGATATAAGAGCTAGATTGCTGAGATAGCAGCCTATGTAAACACAGCTCACCTCCTCACATAACCACATTAGAATTTCAGCTAAGCTACAGAACAACCATCACTCAGAACCAGCAGAACTTGAGCTGAATGGAAGACCTGCAACCATGGAATTAAAGAAGAAACTAAGTCCATCCATGTTAGTAGGAAGTGTAGAGATGCAGATACAGAACCAGAGGGTTCCAAAACCATGTGTAGTGGATAAGAATTGGGAGTGATATCTTGGGAATGAGGGATCCCAGACCCACACCAGGATTCTATGCTGGAAAGATAAGTCCCCGTGGCTTCTGGCTGAAGAAACTGCTGGATTCCTAGGCAGTTCCTCTTAAAGGGCCCACTCATGGACTTACTAAAACTCACTCCCTCTGAGCTCCAGCCCTGAAGTAGCAGCTTGAAAGTCACCAGTGGTATATGGGGAAAAACTGAAGAATCTGGCATCAGAATGAGAGCTGAGGGACAGCCTTCTCCAAGACAGAACTGTTGACAGAGGCTATTGTTCTATTCTCCAATACCTACCTCCACAGGGCCATGGAGCAATTAATCAGATGAATATTGTATGATTTCATTTGTAAGTGGAATATGAAAGATATAACAAATCAATAAATAAATTAAACTAAACCAAACCCATAAATAGACAATAAGCTGATGGTTGCCAAAGAAGAGGGAATGGTGAAATGAAAAAAAATATTTTGATTAAAAGAAGGGAGATACAAACTGTACTGGTCAGGAAGAGAAGTTACTACTAAAGGGACAATGTACCAATATTGGGACAAATGTGCATGTAAAGAGACTCCTTGAATACTGACTAGGTATTTTTAAAACAATCATTTTCCCCAATTAATACAACAGCAGGGTGTTTTAAAATGATAAGTAATAGATATCCAAACCAAACTAGCATAGAGAATAAAGGAATTTATGTAACTAAATAATTCAAAGCTTTTGGTGTCTTCTAGAAAGTCTTGATTTGAGCGCTTTCTCAGTGTGGGCTGCATTATCAGCATTATCAGCAAGCTTCCCCTTTAAGGTTCATTAGATACAAGAGGGGACCCCAAAAAAACCCAAATTTATTTACAAAAAGTTGTGTATTTATTCTTACATGTTTAAACTTCTGTTAATTTTAAAGTACTCTCCACTTGCTGCAATACACCTTCTGAGACAATTTTTCTACTGCTCAAAATAGTATTTGAACTTGTTGATTTTGGTGCCCTTTAGTACTTCTTCTGTTGGTTTTTGTTTCACCTCTTTAACTTGAGCAATTTTCCCTTTGAGGTCTTCAGCATCCAGGGAAACCAAAAAGGTGAGACCAGGTGAGTACGGAGGGTGGGGCATGGGTGTCATGACATTTTTGGTTAAAAACTGCTGAACACTCAGCACAGTGTGTGTAGGTGTGCTCATAAATCACCCATCATGATATGAACAACCATGTGAAAGAGTCTTCATAAAAATATTCATAGAAGTTTAACTCAGTCTCTTGCAACATTGCCAACTGGTATACTGATACAGATGGATTCCTAGAACACTGATTTAGCATGGGAAGTCTGTTCTACAAGGGGCCAACCCACAGAAGATAATGCCAGTTTTGGGGGGTCAGCCATCATAGTTGTGTATAGTTTTCAAAGGTCATGCTTTCTTATTCATGATAAGTACAGAAGTAAATCTTTCTCTAATGTCTAAATCAGATCTGAGGTAGAGAAATTAAAGTATAAAATAAGGTCTAGCAAGAAACAGGACCAAAATAGATCATTATAAACATGCAACCATATGTACATTTGAACTGTAAATTTATCTTTGTAGTCCTAAAAAGCCCAGTAAAATACCAGGTTACATAACTATCATAAGGAATATGAAAATTTATCATTGTCAAATTGTGAGTTTTATAAAATTATAAAAATAAGCTATTTTATACATTCTGAAACATTTTATCTGATATGAGAATTTTGTTCTTTAGTGGTTGAAGAAATTTCTTATTAAACCACTTCATTTGTGAATTATTTTATTAGTGGTACTTTGAACACTATTTTAGTTAATTGTCTGCTTAGTGGTCTATTCAAGCATTATACTTTATTCTGATTAGATTTAGCCCCCCCCCATAACTTTGTTATTCGTGTCTCAAATTAGAATTGGAGAATGTAGTTGTTACATTTTGAGTTTTTAAAGAATAAGTTTTAAACATGTTCCCATAACACATGAAAATAATGTACATTCTTTTTATTTTTGGGTGTAGATCTTTCCATGTAGCTCCTATATTAACCTTCTTAATGCTATTCAGATGCTCCAATTCAATATAAGTTGGTTTAGTGTAGCTGTCATAAAAAAAGTGAAGTTTTCAGATTTCCAAAGTCAATTATATTTATTAATTTTTCTTTAGAATTTTATATTTGAGTTACATGTTTTATTTTGTTTCATCTATTAAGCTTCATAGATTTTATATCTTCATTACTTTTCCTTTGGCTTTTCAAATTTGACATTTGTTTTGCCATTTTTTGCTATTTTTTATATATTTAGCTATATATGAGGTCTGTCCAGAAACTATCCAACTGTGTACTATAAAGAATAGAAACATTTATTGAAGAAGATACAAGTTACAAGAAACATTGTACATAGGACAATGATGCCTCAACCCCCTTCAAAGTAGGCACATTGGGACCTCACATAGCTCTCCCAGAGTCTCTTCCACTTTCCACAGCACCCTGAGAAATCCTTTTTGGAATTGCCATCAGCTGCCCCATCATATTTTCCTGAATCTCATCAGAGGTGTGAAATTTCCTCCCTTTCAATGGTGGTTTTAGTTTTAAGAAAATCCAGAAGTTACGCGGCACCAAACCTGGGCTGTAGTGGGGCTAAGTCATCTGGGTGATTTGATGTTTTACCAAAAAACTTCATGAGATGTGCTGCATGAGCAGGTGTGTTGTTATGATGAAGCTGCCAATCACCAGTTGCCCATAGCTGTAGCCTCCTGAGCCATCCAAATAGTCTCTGTGGAGGAATGTTTAAGCTTAACGCACAAAACTGGATTCAGATTCTTTGCTCTACTCAGTCATTTTGAATGTGATGGCCACACAGTACACAGGCTCACTCAGTGATATCTACTGCCCCACTGACTAGTACAGTGAAGTTGTCATCCTTCATGTATGCACATTCCAGTCCACTCTCCTTGGCTGTCTGGTTACACTGACATTGCTCAAACCATTCTCATTATATTAACCATGGCTGGGCTTTTTCCAGACAAACCTTGTCATAATTTAGAAGTTACCATTACTAGTGTCAGAAATACAGATTAAATAAGTCAAAAAAAAAGTTAATTAGGTGATATTGAGGTTTGTCATAGAAAAATTGAACTCCCAAACCACAGAAAAGGAGGAATGCACACATTCTACTTTAAGGGCACAGAACAAGGGCAGAGGTGAAAAGGAGAATATGGCATAGCATGTGCAAAGTACGTGTGTGCTCAGCGTGTGTTGAGAACGAGTGGAAAATTGGGGTGGGGTGGTGAGGTCAGTGTTTGAGTCTCAGGCTGAGGCCAGTGTTTCAGATCCGTGGCAGGCTTCACAAGAAAAAGGCTTTAACTTCCTAGTATCTCTGTACCTTAAGCGCACACGTTTGCTGACAGTCTTGATCTGATATTCACAGTTTGTGTAAGGGCAAGTATTTCCAAACACTGAGTCTAAATAATCTGTCCTTCATTACCAAGGAAAGGTTGACCTGAGGTTGGAGTTCCATGAGCAGCACTGAGCTAGGCACAGAAGTAAGAGCCAGAGGAAGAAATTCCAAACAAGGCGAAGGACTGAGGTTCCTAGCAATGGTAGAAATATTTCTCTTTGCAAATGCCAGTCAGAGCACACACGTGCATTTTCCAGCCTCACTCTTATTCCGCCACTGAACCCAGCACTGGCAGCCCAGCTCCCTCTACCCCTGCTTCAGGGACCTACTAAAACTAATATTTTGTGACATTCTGTCACACTTTCAGCTTGTTTAAATAGGGATAAAACTATTACCGGCCTTCCTCCGGGGCTGAGAGGAAATTACCAGTAACATGTAAATCGCACGGAAAGTAAAAAGTGTTAGATGCAAATGAAAAGTGTTAGCTAAATGTTAAAGAAGCCGAAGAGGAAATAAAAAGCAAATCCTTTTCTCATTGCCTTCAATAAATTGGACTCTCCTGTGTTTAATTGGTGAGGATAGTTTCATTGTCCATACATCTGATTGTAATAGCTTCACTACCCACAAGTCTGTGAAAAAGATAATTTTATCACATGAAAACTATCTTATCACTACAACTATGATCCAGTCGCAGTGAAGCAGCCATACTTCTTATGTGATGAGTCCAATTTGGTTTTTACAAGGCAAATTTTTACTGGCAGATAGAAGCACTTATAGATGAACTGTGGAATGCAGGGGCAATGGTGTCCGCAACGTTTTATCTGGTTGAAAGCTTTACTGCTCCGCAGGCACAGGCAGCTGACCTAATAAATCAGAGACTTCCAAAACTCATCCTATAAAACCCGGGTTTTACAGCCACATGGGCCTTCACAGTTTCGAAGGCAATCATGACAGGTAATTGTCACTATAATTGCTTACACACATATTTTTGACTACTGCACTGCTTTTCAGGATGATAAGTCTCAAGACATAAGTGAAAATCACCAAGTAATACCACGAAACTTGACAAAATGTTAACACAAGAGGCCAGTAATGACCTCTGAGGAGAAGTTGTTTGTCCCTGCATGCCCTGGCCGCCACCCCCACCTCTGCACCAGTCAGTCCCCTCTTCCTCTGCCCTCACCGCTCTAAGCCAGTGGAGGAACCCTTACCTGCAGCCTTTCCCCCCAGGAGTCCAGTATCTTCTGTCCTCACCACAGAGGCTACTTTATGATTCAGAAGTCAAAATTGCACATTTGCTTAGTAAAATAGTAAGGATGACGTTTTATTAATGAAGACAGACTTTTCTTTACAAGCAGTTCTCAAATATCTGCCTACAGATGATAGAGATGCTTTCAAGTTTAGCTTTGTGAAATAATCACTTGAATTAAAAATTCTGGGAGGAATATTCTCACTCCTTGAGTAAGATTTTTTAAAACTCCCATTTTGTTTGTCATTGTGATATTATATAAACAAAAGGAATGTAGTGTCTTAGCTGCCCAAGAAGTTACTTCAAAATGGTAATAGATATTTCATTATAAGAATACTATTTCTCCGGCCTGCAAACCCAAAGGTCACTGGTTCGATTCCCCAGTCAGGGCACATAACCAGGTTGCAAGCCTGGTCTCCAGCCAGATCCATAGCTGGAGGCAGGTGAAAGGCAACCATACATTGATGTCTCTCTCCCTTTCTGCCTCTCTCCCTTCCCCTCTCTTTGAAAATAATAAATAAAATCTTAAAAATAATTTTTTTAATAAATAAAATAAAACTCTACCAAAGAACGTAAAGGAACATAATCAAACTGAAAAGGCTTATTATGATTTCCATAAAATGACTCAGCATTTTACAGATAACAATTCTCTCAAAGATAATATGTGAATCCACCATGATTCTAACCATAATATTTTTTTGATAACTGACAAGGTGTTTCTAAATTCATAAAAAAATAAAGAAATTAAATAAGGAATTTTTTACAATATAAACATAAGAATGCAAGCCCTGGCTGGTGGCACAGTGAATAAGGTGCCAGCCTGTAAACCCAAAGGTCACTGGTTGGATTCCCAGCCAGGGCACATAACCAGGTTGCAAGCCAGGTCTCCAATCAGGTTCTTAGCTGGAGGCAGGTAAATGGCAACCATACACTGATGTCTCTCTCCTTCTCTGCCTCTCTCTGGAAATAATAAATAAAATTTTAAACATTAAAAAGATAATAAGAATGCAGGACTAATTCTACCATATTTTATAGGTTCATAAAAATTAAAATAAGGGGATGGATGTAATACAACAACAATAAAATTTTAAAAAATTAAAATAGTGTGGTACTGGTTTGTAAATAGACAGCAAGTGAATAATAGAGAGCCAAGAAATACACTCAAATGCAACTGGGGCTTAGGATATGACAATGAGCTATATTACTAAATAAATGATGTTAAAATAACTAGAGAGCTATATGTGTTTATGTGGGATGCATGATAGTGAAGATGCTGGATCTACACTTTATATTCTACTCCAAAATAAATTGCAGAAAAAACAAAAATATTGAAGAAAGACTGATGTTTAAATATAATCTGAGTGTTGGAACACAAATACCAGATGCCACATGAGAAAAATATGTCAAATTTGATTACATAGGATTTCACCTAAAATAGAGTAATAGGGACTGAATTTATCCTCCCATCTAAACTATAGATGATCTATGAAACAGTTTTCTGGACACTAGAATCGGGCACAAAACACAATAATCCCTGAGAAACTAAGTAAGCCTTAGTTTCTTCATAAGTGAAATTTGAAAGTCTTTTTTTTTTTTTTTTTTTATTCTTTTTTTTTTTAATTTTATTGTTGTTGTATTACATCCATCCCCTTTTTGCTCCCCTCTGTCTTTTAAATGGAATGCAATTTAAAACACATCAGATGGTGTGGGAGGCTGCTCAAGGAGCCCTTGGAGTGACTGTGAAGCATGAAGAAACTTTCTGGGTAATGAATATGTTCACTATCTTGACTTTAAATATGTGCAGCTTATTGTATGTCAATTATTCCTGAATAAAAGCTGTGGGGAAAAAAAAACATTTTTATGATATAAAGATAAAAAAGTAATGTTTTCTAAGAAACTAGAAACAAAATTAAAGAAACTCCAAGTTTCAAAAACATGTATGCAACTCATATCACAATCATGGTCTAATTTCCTTAATATATAAAAACTACTATATTAAAAAAGACAAACAATAGACAATGGTAAAATTACATGAACAGATGGCACAAAGAATAAATGTGTTAAACAAATGAAAATATGTTTAACCTCTTTCACAATGAAATAATGCAACTTGAGACTACGAAGCAATACCAATCTGAAAGTGTGATAGTATACTATTTGATTACAATGTAAGGGAACAGAAATCTTCAACTACTATTGTTTTATTATGGAAGTATAATTGATGCAACCTTTTAGCAATTTCAAAAAAGTCAACAAATTTTAAACTCTACAATGAAATGCATGCATGTATGTATATACCATATGAACCCTAAAGATGCCTGGAATATTACTCTGATTATAATCTATGCATTGTTAAGGAAGAGGGCTATACACTAATGAAAACTGAATATTTTCCAGGTTGCATGTATTATTTATTTTTTAAATGTTCAAAATTAAAATAAAATGTATTTTTAAAATTTATTTTTAAAGAATTGTTCTGTAATTCTCTTGGTATTTTAAAATAAATTTAAACTACATGGAAGCAAATTTAAACAACATAATAATTGATATTTTATTCTGTATATCACCAAATCATGTAGCATTCTAAATATTAATAAATATTACCATGATAAAAGTAAAAAATGAACCAGTGTAAAATGCAACTTTAGGAATCATTAGTCTCAACTCATATTTATGACAAAAAAGAAAGCTGTTTTATTTCACAAAGAAAAGTAATTCTCTTGTATTAAAATGAATGTAAGTAAAGTATCTTCAAATACAAGTGGAAATAAAGTGAACAATTTGTGAAGATGCTTCAGAAATTAAGAAAGAGAGGAACTGATATAAAATTATTCTTTAAGCTAGTCATCAAAGATATTGTAAGTGCAATAGAAAATAATTCTAAAAATCCCATCAGTACCAGCTTAAAGTTTTATTTTTATCTTGGTGATATAACTACCAGCCACTGTAGCAGAAATATAGTGAGAGATTTTTGTTCTAGAGCCAATTTAGTAAGAATGTTCAGAAGAAACTTGTGTAATTTACAGAGTCAGGGTCAATTTTTTTTTCTAAGTACATTAAGCCACTACTAGCTTTGATGTTCTAAAGCACCCCCTCCTTTTTCTTTTCTTCTTTTTTTTATTTTAATTTAAACTAGGTCTTCCCACTAAATCTCCAAGTGCTCTGCCCCTGGAAGTTGGGCATATTCCACTCTTGTGCTATTGCATACATCTCCTGAAATGCCTTACTCACTACCATTCACCAGCTGGAATCCTATCCTCCTGTAAGAATCACCTTTAAGCACTTTCTCCCTCCACCTTAAAGGAGGCATTGATTCACCTGGCAATTTAAACCATAAGCCCATTATTAAGGGCAATAACAGCTACAATGTGTCTTGACATTTTTTCAGCATTTTCCCCCAGACTCCGGGGTCATGAGATTTTAATAGTTATAAGTATTAATGACTTTTTACTCTTTGATAAGACATAACATGTGAATAAAATTATTTTTATTACTATAATCTTCATAGTCATCAGTAAAATATAGCAACAGTCATTGTTTAATGAGCTTTTAAACACATGATAAATTTTTGAGGAATTGAGAAGGGACAAGCTAAGTTCCAAGTCTCAAAATACAAGCCCTGGCTGGTAGCACAGTGGATAAGACACCGGCCTGCAAACCCAAAGGTCGCAGGTTCGATTCCCAGCCAGGGCAACATAACCAGGGTACAAACCAGCTCTCCAGTCAGGTCTGTGCCTGTCAGGTCTGTGAAACGCAACCATACATTGATGTCTCTCTCCCTCTCTGCCTCTCTCCCTTCCCCTCTTTCTAAAAAATAATGAAATAAAATCTTAAAAAAAAAAAAAAATACAGACACTATCCTGCAGGCAATGGGGAGCCATTGATCTTTAATTGAACTAAAATATAATGCATGAACTCTAAGTAGTAGGACATGGAGGCAATAATACAAAATGTCCAGACTTTCTCTAGATCCTCTGAAGACCAACTTGCTTATCTGGGCAACTTGGAATTGCCAGAAGCCCCATTTAACATCTGTAGGCCAAGGGTAAAATATATTTTGTGGCAATGGCTATGTTGAAAACTGCTTATTAAGCATCTATTATATGCCAGGCATCATGCCATGAACTAGGAAGATCCCAGTCAAGTCCCTATATTGAGACGACTCTTTTACACAGCTGCGTATGCCAATGTCACCAAAGTGTTTGCACCTGCTCTCCTCCATTGCCTGGCCACTGTTTACATCATGGGACTTCAAGGGCCACCGAAGAACAGGATTGGAAGTGAGAGAACAACATTTATTTCCTAGGCACACAGAAGTAAATAACATCTTCCCAGGCCTGCCTCCTATGCTATCAGAAGAGGAGGATGGGCCACCTTGTGTGTCGAGTTTATGACAATTATAACAGCTTTTATCCACTTCTCCCTTCTCTGCTCCCCCTATGCAGAATATTAATTTTATGATGAGGCTGAAGAAAGTGCATTTTGGGCCTGGCAGTTTAGGCTCTGGCTTTAAATCTGGGTTATTAAGAGAAATGAATGCATAAATAAAGGAGGGATGACTCCGAGTTTACTTTGAGATTTCATGGATAGGAGGAAGATAAAGTTGGGTAAGGGGTGAGTAAGAACAGTGATTCCCTTCTGTCTGAACTTACCCCCTGAGAAACTTAAGCAAAATTCTGGACAGTGGTTCTCTTTATGAACTTAGAGAGTGCATTTCACCTAAACATCCATTTTATTATTTTGGAACACAGCTGGGTAAAGGTCACAAGTAATCAAGTAGGTAGTCCTGTTTTTCCATTACCCATCCCTTTTCCTCTGGGCTTCATCTTGTTCTTTAATGTTTCCATATGCAAGTGCTTATTTAAAGGTTAGTTGTACACCTGGGCAGGTGCTCAGTTGGTTAGAACAATGCCCCAGTACGCCAAGGTTGTGGGCTCGATTCCCGGTAAGGACACATACAAGAATCAACCAATGAATTCATAAATAAGTAGAATAACAAATCGATAATTCTCTTTCCTCTCTCTCCTCTTCTACTTTCTCTCTAAAATTGGTAACTAAAAATTGAAATATATAAATAAAAGCTGTGCAATTTTAAGTTTCATACAGAGCACAGTAAACTCTTAAGAGAGATGTTACATCAGTTCATTAATGAGTAAGTGTTTGATGATCCACATGGGTTTGTCGGCAGTGCCCCTGTCAGCAGAAATAAAATAAACAGGCTCAAAATAACTGACCCAAAGGGACCACTACCAATCACATTATAAATATGTAGGACTCAAGTCAGCAATCATTACATCATCCTCTATCATATCCTTAGTGCCATGCCTTCTCTATTCCTTTTTATTAAATCAGCCCCTTTGAGAAAGGGAAGTACACACTTTGATCATCAGTGTGTGCATTCTATATTCAGTGTCTGTTTCCAGTGCAATCGCTCCACAGCAATTCACACTAGTGAAAAGAACATCCATCTTCTCTTCTTTCTGATGGAAGATGAGTTTTATTATGCTTCATGCTTCCACTGAAAGTCAAGACTACTATTTAGATGCTTTGTGCCTCCAAATCTTATGCCCCATTCCCTCCCTGTTGGCACATTCAATTCCCCAAGCTGGAAGAAGAAATGTAAGTTATAACTGAATTTCTATTAATACAAGAAATGTTCCTCCACTTTCAGGTTTAGTGGAGGTGGGGCGGGGGTGGGGGGGTATGTGGAAAGATAAGCATATCCACAGTGTAGAATAATATAGATGTTCACATAGAGAAAGGGGTTTAGGAATACGTTTTATTCATCTGTGTCAGAATCGGGTTGTTTTAACAAGAAAAGTTTCTCAAGATGTCATTTCATTAAAAAACTAAAAGGTCCCTAAAGAGGGAGGAGGTCCACGATCCTGGAAGATCCATGTGGTCCCTCAGGGAGGCTGCAGCAGTGAGCAGCTGAGACGTGGTGTGGGAGCCCATGGAGGCCAAAGCACGAGGCCGTGTGATCTAGTCCTGAGGCTGCATACAGAGTCATCACATGCAGAGCTTGAAGAATGATGACACTAAAATAGTAAAACCTCCCAAAATACACCAACATTCAATACTGGGATCAACCATGAATTGGGAAATTGTAATTGTCTGGCATATAGAAACCTCGATGATTCAAAAGAATTGTATTTTTTTTTTGAAGTGATATTTTTTTATTATATTAAAAAAGTGATATTTCAAAAATTCAGATAGATAATCAGGATATTTACAAGACCCCAAAAAGTCAGGACAAAGAAGGCAGGAAATCAAACACAAGGACCTTTAAAAGAGGGGCAACACTTGAAATTGTCTAAAAAGCCTTTATGCCCCCCCCACCCCCACACACACACACACAAAAGTTGAATAAATTCCCAGGCATGGTTAATGTTAGGGGTTTAGGTAACAGCTGTAAGTAGAATCATTAAAACAAAGCAAAAAGCTACTAAGTGCTTCTTATCTGCCAATCACAGTTCTAACTGCTTTACATTTGTAGTATGTCTATTGAACAAGTCTGGCTGCTGGGACACCATCAAAATGCAACTTTATTTTCTATTCCCTCTCTCTATGAAATATATTCAATTGGGAAATTTCTTCCTTGCCTCTGGAAGAAAACTTGGGTAGGCCCTGTGAGTTTTCTGTCAATGGTAATAAAAAAGCCCTGCCATCTCTTTACATTATAAATAAATCCTCAATTTAGTAAATTTAAAAGCTCCCCCTTCTGTATAATAATCAAATTTTCCCACTTATAGGGGAAAATTATGATACAGAAATGTAATGAAGGCAGAAAGTTCCTACAGAAACTTAAGCCTCTCAAAACAATGTCCTGCTCTCTCTTCTTAGCAGGTTCCCACACCTGACCCTTCTCTTGTTGGCCTGCTAGTTACTAGTTCAAAGTTCCCTAATCTCAGGAAAATGGACTCTCAGAAATTACTTTCTCCTCAGCTCCTAGAAATTGCATGATCTATATTTAGCTTCTGCCATGTTAAGACTGACGGTTCTCCAAGCAACCCCTTTGGACACATCTCTTAAAACACATCTAGTCCACATCTAATCCACAGGAAACATTCATACACTTATTTCTGGAGCAAATGTTAGGAGCACAGGATATAGGGCAAAGCCAAGGAGTTCAATTTTATTTAATTTTGGCAGCCAAATTCACCAGATTTCTAGGGTAGGAATCAGATGTCAGTCTACTGTATCACCCAAGTGAGATGATTAATCCCTCTTAATGCCATGACTGAAGTCCTCTCCCCTGATCTGAAGCATCCACACTCTTACACCTTAGCATAGGGGTAAAAGGCAGATAAAGGGCAGTAGCTGCTCTCTTGAAGCAAATTCTGGTCACAAATAGCTAAATCACCAACAATCTGACTCTTATACTTACATGTGATATGTCATCATCTAACTTACTTTGAAATTTCTACAGAATGCTTTATCTTACAAAATCACTTTAGCACCTCTTTTCTCTCTTTGTACTTAAGTTGATATTTCAAATGTGACGTCCTTTTCTTATTTAATTAAGACTTCACACAAACTTAGTCCTGTGGGTAATTTTATCTCCATCTTGAGAGATCAGAAGACTAGGTTAAGTAACTTGCCCCCAGGTCATGACGTTAGTGGGTAGCAGGGCTACTATTCAAACACTAAATCTGTCTCCAAAGCCTGTGCTCTGACATACCATGTCATTTTGCCTTCCAGATAGCCAAATGAAACACAAAATTGGGACATGAAAGTATCAGAGTTTTCCTTAATGACATTTTTTGGGGGAAAACCAACAAACAAACCTATACTATATCACTCTTAGTTTTGGTCCAAAGAACTGGACATCTTAAGAAGGAATTGGTTGAGACCCCAAGGACAGGCCATTGCCTACTTCTATTAGTTAACAGATTGTAGAAATGAAAATGAATTCTGGTCTCATAGCCTTGACTTTTTTTTTTTTTACTTCTGAAATTGTTCATTTATTCTTTCTTGGTTTTCTCTGCTTTTTGTAATTTTTCACCTGGCTTTTCACCATAGCATATCTCTGTTTAGATTCCTCTTGGTTAAAAGGTTACTAATAGGCTAAATGAATAACTTAGTACTGACCCTGCAACAATCAATAGAGAATCATATGTAATCAACTTATCTTTCTTTACCAGACCTAGAAATTTAATGAGTTAATAATTATCCAGATCTTGGCTGATTAGGATTATTAAATGTTGTGATTATGAAATCTGTAGAAAATAGGAAATATTTTAAAATGGAAAAAATCATGTTTATGAAGAATGTGTACTTGAATTTGAATAAGTCACACAATAAAATTAATTGGAATCAGAGTATAGGGGAGAAAGAAATTTTCCTCTACCCATCATTGCTCCTTATGCTGGTCTAATAATTAAATCCACATGAGATAGATTAACAAGAGAAAATAACCAAAATAATTATATATGTATGTATGGGAATCTCACATAAGAGATTCCCACTGGATAGGTCAGAAAGATGGTACCCTCTGATAATGTCTTATTATGGGCAATGACCGTAATTTAAATTCCTCTAGGTGGTTAGATGGGCAGAAGTTTTCTTCTTGAATCTGCATGGTCTTGGTTGCCTTTAATTCAAAAATAATCCAAATACCAAAAAAGCATATCTTAAGGTTGTCAGGGGAATGAAATTCCTTATCTATAAGTGGCTGGACCTTCTATGGGGTCAGCCTAGGAGTCAGCCTTGGAGTTAATCTTATCTCTGGAACGTCCAGAACACTGGGCTCTGGAGGTAACCAACTTGGCAACTTTGAGCAGGCTGATGTCAACCCCTATGTAACTCTTTGGCATAGAGCCTCCTTTGTCTCAATGTGTATATAAGACTGCCCTTACTGTAAGCTTGGTGTGCTTACTGCTGTTGTGGGAGAGTGAAAAAACTGTGCATGGAAATGCCAGCATTCTCCAGCGCCCAGCTGCTACAGAAGCAGGAGAGTGAGTGTGGAAATGCCTACACTCTCTGTGGTTGTTAACCCTACTGCTGTGATAAAGCATGCAAAACCTCCTAAAGGCTCCATGCACGTTCTTCTTCATCCCCAGACCAGGATGCCCCCTGCTGTCTTCATTTGGTGGTCTCAGACCCAACAAGATTGAACTTGACAAAGGTGACTTGTTCTGAACCCCCACACAGAATATAATGAATATCTTGGAATATACTTTATTGAAATATTGCTTTGACATTAAACCTTTTATGGAATTTCAATTAAAAATATTTTATTATTTTTAGAGAGCGGGAAGGGAGAGAGGGAGAGAGACATCAATGTATGGCTGCCTTTCAATGTTAAATGTTCTGTATAACATTTAGAAAAATAGGCCTATTTCCAAAACATTAGCTTTCAAAGATTATGTTACAAAAAAAGTTATATATATATATACACATACATATATATATATGTATATACACACATATATATTGCATCCTATTCCCAAACCATTAATATTATAAAATAACCAAAATTTTAGGGCATTTTAAAAATTATGCAAGTAATGATGGTTTTATTTCTATCCCATGAAACATTTCAAATACATGTATCTCATAAATGACAAATCAATTATGTTTTGTGTTATTGTGATAAATACATTTTAGCACACTCAATTGACCATTGTTAGATGTATCATTATTATAATAATTTGTTCTTGGTCTGAATTTCCATTATAAAATAATACAGTTTTTTAAAGAAAGATTAATATACTAATGTATATTAGTATGATCTCATAGATAGGAAGGAAGGAAGGAAATAGAGAGGGATTAACAAACGAAATAGGAAAAGAAGGAGAGAAAGAGAGAGAAAGAGAAAAAGAAAAAAAAATCTCAGCTATACATAGTCTGGATTTATCTTTGTGATCAAGGTGGCTTTCACATCCCCTCAGCTTGGCTGAACTTTAGACAGGCTTCTTCCTCCTATAGGCCCCTGATTCCCCTTTCTTAGAACATTTGCTTTAGAAAATTTGCAATTATAGATTCTTTCTCTGCCCCTTTGAGATATAAATAGTCTACAAGCTAGAAATGTCTTTCTCAAGGGCGTGGGGGTCAGCCCTTGAAATATAATCAGGGAAGAAAATAAGACCCTTCTTCTAGTTTCTGTGGGAGAGTAGCAATCTAACTTCAATTAGTGACAATTAGCCAATATAGATGGCTTTAACAATCACATTCATGAACGTTCCCCCACATTTAAAACTCCTAGCATTTAAAAATCCTCCCATCTTTTGATTAATAAGAATGGAGTTTAATCCCTCTCCTCCATTGCAACAGCCTTGAATAAAGTCTTCCTTAACTATTTAATGGATCTGCTTTATTTGCTATTACTCTTTTTTTAACAATAATTTAATGAAGACTAAGAAGTGAGTGTCAGGACCCACTTTTTCACTCTGCAGCTATGGTTCCTTAGATACTTGAATGACTTAGTGAAAAGGTAGTTTGGCTCAAAGAATCAGGATATTTTTTGACTGCCTGGTATCCATCAGAAGTAAACCTGACCTTGAAAGGGAAAATGGCAAAGCTAACTGAGAGCACCATTTCAAGTTAAAACATTTCATACAATAGCCTCCTTAACTTGAGTTCATCTCCATCTCCACAGCCTCCTTTTCCCTTAACAGAACAAAACAGATAGGAGTAGACATTTCTTGCTTCTGTCTTAAACTTTTCTTTTCTTAGGTGTCCTAGGGTTGTGGTAAGATCCTAACCTTTCAGGAATTAGCTTCAGCTTTTGCTTTGGAGGAAACCAGATCCAGAAGGAGGAAGGCACTCGTCAGAAAAGGAAATTATTTGGGAAGATGGAAGGAACAAAAGGAAAGTTGTTATGCAAACGTCAACCGTTTAAAGCTCATCCTACCCAAAGGAAACAATGTAAATCCCTACTTTTTATACTAAGAAAGATGGGAATATTATTTTCAGATTTTCACTTAGTTGATTCTGTAGCTGCACAGGAATGTCATTGCTTTGATATGACCCTTTCCTTAATTGGAACGGGGCTGGTCCAGTCCAAGGGCACCATGACTCACTTGCCTCTTTTCAACCAGACCCTCCCATTTTAGCACACACTGCATGTCCACTCCCTTAATCAGAAAGCCCTTAGGACATCAAGTTCTGGTAAAAAAAAAAAAAAAAAAAAAAACTTAAGAAAAAGCCTCAGGTCTGTTGATCAAGGGAATAGAGTCAAACTGAAGATAACAGATTGACCTCAGCTATGTTTCAGCCCCAGGCCCATGAAAACAGAATGACCCTACCAACTACATTCTCACTAACCCAGACAGAACATGCCATGGGTGACATCAGGTCCTGACACAATGATCAATTACTCCCAGCCTAAGGCCAACCAATCAGTAGAGGCCAAAACCCCAACTCCATTAGTCACCTTGATTAATGATATTTCCCATATATAATCTATCCCCTAGGAGCCATCATGGAGCCAGGTTTTAAACACAAGCTCACCTGTGTCTCCAGGCTCGGTGCCATTTCCTTAAATAAATACCTCCTTTCTTAGCTTCAAATTCCTGTCTGCATTTTATTGTGCTCTGATGTGCACAGGCGAATTAAACCCTTTTATTCCATAGCAATTTTAATTGGGTTTGAATACGGCACTCTTTTAAGGATAAGGACTACATCTTGGCAAGGGTACGCAGTAGGTGCTTAATAAATGCCTATTACATTGAATTTAACTAAATTGTCATGTTTATGAAAGCTATACATGTGGGACTGAATAGTGCTCTCTACGATTTTGACATAGATTTGTTTTGTGTTTGGCCAAGGTATTTAATGCAGGCACCTACTTATGTTCTCCAAGCTGGTGATTTCACAGCAGTAATCACATAGGTAGAGAAAATCCTCTTACTTGACTGGACATTCATGACCACCACGTGGAAAATAAGATGGACTACTGGCTTTATCAGACCATCCAAGGTCACAATCAGACTCCCATTATTCTATTGCTGCATGTTTCACAATTTTAATAGGGAGTAGCATAGAAGCAACCTCTTCATTTATACTCAAATGACCTTCAAAATGCTGTTTCACATGCGGCAGCGAGCTCTTTTGGCTCAAGATCCCCCTCTCTGGTAAGCTCAGACAGACACTGTAATGAATTTTGTATGACTGGGTTTCAGTAACAGTAGCTTTAGAATCTATTTTAATAGGGATTTTTCTGTGCATACGTTGTCTGAAGTCTGTTTAGAGAAAAGCTTTCTGGAGGTAAAAACAGCTCTGGCTTAGATCACCCTTGATTCCTGTAAATCCATATTCTATTGACCAGGACTCTTTATTTGAAATGACTGTACTTCCTTCCATTTGTTAATATGTTAAATTGATCCTACTGGTGTTAATAGTAGTAGAATAAAAGTCAGCAATCTTAGTTAAAATTCAACCCAAATTTAGCAATTAACATTTACTTCTTAAAACTGAAGTCAGAGAACTTAAAAAAGTTATTCTTTTTCTAACTAAAATTAAGGAAGTTTAAAAATACCTGCCACCTGAGAAATGTAGAGAAGATGGACTTTCATAATGACACCTGGAACACACATTTCTATTGAAAATAGATCATCCTATGGTCCTCGTATTTGCACAAGCTTCCTAGTAGCAAAAAGAAGTCAATACGGCAAGAGCAATGAAATATAGAAAAAAGAGTAGTAACTTTTAAGACCACATTTGAACAACTTCAGATGGAACCTGGGAACACTACATAGTTGTTATTGACAAGAAAGTAACAAGTCTGGCATCAACAAGTATAGGAGAAAGAGTTCTGGAGAACCAGTGTTGAGGAAACATAAATAAAAGCAAATCTCTCAATCCAGAAATCCTTTCCACAAACATAGAGAAAAATAAAACACTTTATTAGTGAATAATCATCACACCAGAATGTGGTGTACATCAGAGGAAACATGCTAAGTGATTGCAAAGATGGACAGCAATCATCCCTTTGTACAGCCTTGCAGATGTGAGCAAACACATACAGGTTTTCAAGATCAACAATAACTAGTCCCCAAGTAAAAGGACTTGATAGCACCATTTGTCACACAGAGTTCATCCTGATTTTACCTGGTAATTGGGGTGACCATCTGTGTTGGCTAATTGGCTTTATCCAGAGGAAAACTAAATGTCTCATATCCTTATGGCAGGAGGTAGTTTTGCTACTTGGAGCAGAGATGCTATGTCCCTTGATGTTTACATTTCAAAGATATGTCTTCTAGGTCCTTGAACAAGACATCCCTGGGTCTTAAAACTGACAAGTGACCTGCAGAATTTTCTAAAGGACTTATAATATATACACTTGAAAGAGGAGATAGCACTTACAAAGTTTTTCTAAAGAAAAGCCTCCAAGAAAAAGAAGTGGAAAATCTCTTCCCTTACTTTCAGCAGCCATATACAAGGAACATATTTGTATATGTCCACACACAAGAAAGATGTCTTTGAAGCAGCTACAGTTGCAAAGCAAACTGTGAGGGGACCCGGAGACCCACCCCCACAGAGGACCACAGCAGGGGCATGGCCTTGGCTAGTCTCGGCTGCTTGATCACCAAAGCCCAAAAAAGCTAAGAGTTCCCTCCCTGTTTTTGCCACTCAATCTAAGATAGTCAGGATAAACCTGATTAATCTTCCCAAACTATTTACTTGACTAGAATATTCGACTTAAAAAACATTACATTTTGATTTCTTTTGTCCCTATACACATGCAAGAAAAATTACTGAGTACCACATGCAGAATGTTAAAGGAATTTTGTTTGTATGAAGTCAACAAGCTTAAGATTTCTTTTTTCATTTGCAATCACTTATTTATTTTTAAATATCTCTTAATTTTTTACTGTTTTATTGTGGCAGTCTTACAGATGTACATTTTTACTCCCTTACCCCCTCCACCAAGCACCTGCGCCCCCACCCTCACCCCGAGCCTTTACCACATAGTTGTCTGTGTCCATGGGCTTTACATATAAGAATATAAATTCTTTGACTAATCTCTTCCGGTCCCCCCCAAACCCCTCCCCTCTGAGATCTGTCAGTCTGTCCCATGCATCCATGCCTCTCATTTTATTTGTTCATTAGATTACACATATGAGTGAGATCATATGGTATTTGCTTTTCTCTAACAGGTTTATTTCACTTAGCATAATATTCTCCGAGTCCAACCATGCTGTGGCAAAGGGTAAGAGGTCCTTCTTTTTTATAGCTGTGTAGTATTCCATTGTATACATCTATCACAACTTTTCTATCCACTCATATACTGAGGGGCACTTGAGCTAGTTCCAAATCTTCATTATTGTAATGCTGCTATGAACATAAGGGTACATATGTCCTTTCTGATTAATGTTTTGGGATTCTTAGGCTATATGCCCAGAAGTGCAATCACTGGGTCAAAGGCAGTTCCATTTTTAATTTTTTGAGGAAATTTCATACTGTGCTCCATAGTGGTTGCATCAGCCTGCATTCCCAACAGCAATGCACAAGAGTTCCCCTTTCTCCACATCGTCACCAGCACTTGTGGTTTGTTGATTTCTTGATGATGGTCATTCTGACATCAGGTGTGAGGTTTTAATTTGTGGTTTTAATTTGCATCTCTCTGATGATTAGTGATGTTAAGCATTTTTTTTCATATGTCTATTGGCCACCTGTATATCCTCTTTGGAGAAGTATCTATTCAGGTCCTTTGCCCATTTTTTAATTGGATTGTTTGTCTTCCTGTTACAAAAAAGAAAAAAAAGGGGGGTGGGATTTGGTTGCCTGCCACAAAACACAGGCATAACATGAAAATTGATGAGTAAAGAAAAAAGGTTTTTATTAAAAGTTTGCCCAGTATGGGGGAGTTGGGGACTCCCTGGCTCAAGGCCAATCTCTTCTGCAAAACATAGAAAGAACTCAGCCACCCCCAAGGCAGAGTCAGTGTTCAAACAACCTGCTCCATTCTTAGCTGTCCTTCTGGGGTCCAAGGCTATTATGCAAAGGGGTCTCAGGCTTCAGCCTACCTCTCCATGGATTGTGCACATGTGGGGCTGGCAATACCACTGAAAGAAGCAATACCACTCAGGCCTGCAGTCCATGAGTTGATTTTAGAGTGAGAGGAGGGTACCATCAGGGAATCTTCAAGGTGTGGAACTGCAGCCTCTCTCAAGCCGCTGCTGGCAGGGCATGGCCCAGCACAGGACTTGCCCTTGGTAGGAGCCCGCTCCTGTCCAGGCAAGTGACGGGAAGCATAAAAAAGGAGCGAGTCTTCATGAGCCTTCCATGTGAAGTCCAGGCCCAAAATCCTGTGTGCTCCAAGCATCCAAATTCCCAGCCAACCCAGGCCAGTGCCCATCATTCTCATCAGCCTGCACAGCACCTCTGCCCTCCCCTCGCCTGCATGGTAAGCTCCATGGTATACATGCTGCGCCCTTTTCAGCCCATGAATATTCAGTTCAAGCTTTCTTCATGTGAGTTGTGAGTGCTAGTTTGTTCACCCTCACCCGGGGGCATGGAAATCTATCAAGCACTGGCTGCAGCTTCAATTTTGCCACCTCTGGCACTTTCTGACCCCTTTCGGGGGTCCTTCCCCTCTGCCCAGTGATCTGGCCAGATCCCTCCTGCAGCATTCCTGGTGTTAAATTGTCTAAGTTCTGTATATTTATTTTGGAAATTAACCCCTTATCAGATGTATCATTAGCAAATATGTTCTCCCACACGGTGGGTTCCCTTTTCATTTTGTTGATGAACCATTTGCTCATCTTCATTTGTTGATGGTTTCTTTTGCCGGGCAGAAGCTTTCTAGTTTGATGCAATCCCATGGGTTTATTTATTTATTTTTTAGTTTCCTTTGCCTCAAGATTTCTTTATAGTTGGTCAAAATATGGTCACTTTGGCCATTCTGTTTGGTTCTGTTAAACAAAACCTTTCTGGCTGAAAGATTTTCTGAAAGAAAGGGTTTACTGAGCCATATGCTAGCCAGCAAAAGGACCAGGTCTTGGGAAGTAGAGTCTGAGCCAACTTCAGACTTGTTGGAAATAATGACTGTCTATCATCCTGGAGCTGAGAGGACTCCTTTCTACAATGGATTTGAGGAAGAAAGATGTACGTTTTCTTTTTTTTTTTTTTAGAGTGTTTACTTTGGCTATTGGTAAGGAGGGCAGTTCTAAAATAGTTGCATAATCTGAAAGGAAGAAGTATTTCCTGCTTCTGTATAGGTTGTGGCCAACCGCTTAAAAATTTCATGCAAAAGCAAGCTGTGGTAGTGTCTGCTGGTCAGCTATTTTGTTAGGTAGCTACCTGAACTTGGATTCCAAGTTTCAATCTGTATCCAGGAAGGTGAGCAGTCCTTTGTTGGTTCCATCCATGGCTCTGTTAATTGACTAACCTCTTGCATCCTACACCCAATCTCTGACCTAGTATAATTTAAATTAGGTCATCTCAGGATTTTTCCCTTATTAGTTTATGAAAAGCATATCTGTGAAGATATTATGTGAAGTTTTTGGCTGTGAAATAATTGGGAGCATTGTGCTGGCAAGAGAAGTGAGTTGTTGCTGGTGTAGCCTGGTATTTAAAGAGCTGAAAGTGGGGGTGGGGTAGCATATGGATATGCTTACAGCAAGAACCAAGTCTCCAGCAGGCAGTCTGAACCAGCACTATCATTCTCAGCAAAGCAAGCAATATTTTTTGTGGTGCTTACAGAATCTTGTAAGTGAAAGTTGGGTTGCTTTAGATGTTTAAAATCATTTTTAAATCATTTATCATTGTTATCAATCATCATTTCTTAAGTAAAAAGCACTTTGCCTCAAGGCTGAAATAGAAACTGAAAACAAAAGGAAAAGGTAGTTTCTAGTTTAAAATCCTCTCCCAACTGTTTACTTGAGAACAGTGATAGGGTGGAGGTCCTAAAATGTTCTTTTAGTTTTAGGTGTGGTTGAAAGATTGATAGTCCCGAAGATTTCCTTCGTACTACAGGAAGTTAAGAAATGAGTTTTTCCTGGAAAACTGAGGAAAACTGCTCAGCAGCTGGCTCAATGCTTTAGCTCTTCAGTGGGAACATAGGTCAGGCTTAGGAACTGACAGGAACTGGACCTTCTGCCCCAGCTGCTTTATCTTCCATAGGTGGGTTTACTGGTCTCATTTTTCTCCAAGGAGCCTTCTAACCTCATTCTTGGTACTGTGACTCCTCAGCTTCCATGTGTGTTTTTTGACATTGTATTTGATGTCATTGGGAAGGAAGGGTGCACTAAAGGGAAATTTGTCAGCTCATTGGTAATATATACATTTTTCTCCAGTGTTTCAATCTTTTTCTTTCCACATCCCCCCCACCCAGCCATATAAAATTCTAATTAATTTTCACACACATATGTCAATCTATACTCAAAAACAGTATTTCTGTCATACTGTAAATGCTGCATAAGACTAGGCAGATATGTGATGCACTGAGAAAATCTGCGAGGAACTGAATGTTTACGACCTCCCAGATCTATATATTGAAGCCCTAACCTCCACTGCGACTGTTTGGGAGATGGGACTTCTAAGAAAGTAATTAAGGTTAAATAACTTCATAAGGGTGGGACACTAGTCTGATAGAATTAACAAGTTGACAAAGGGATACCAGAGAGCTCTCCTCTCCCCTGCTCTCTCACCGAGGGAAGGCCACGCGAGCACACAGAGGGAAGTCAGTGCCCATCAGCAATCCAAGGCGATGGCTCTGCTCCAAATCTAACCTGACCTCCAACTGCCAGCCTCCAGACCTGTGAGAATACAGATTTCTGTGGCTGAAGTTGTCCAATCTGAGGCATTTTGTTACGACAGCCGAGTTGACTATATTTTCTCTACATGGTTGTATTTTTAACAGACACATATATATAATGATGGAATATTAAACTGAAAAGTTTAATCTATTATCTGTCTGCTTAATCTGAAGATGTTGATGATGAAAAGTCTCCTGATGGAATTTTCCTGATGAAATTTTAAACATACTAAAATATCCATTATATTTTGAATTCTACATTAATAAGTGGAATATGTATTTCATCATATATTAAATATATTACTATGAAATGTGTTTAAGAAATAGAATGTAAAGCTGACTTGAAACTTTAAGAAAAATAGAACTTCACCCTGGCTGGTGGCACAGTGGATAAGGTGCCGGCCCATGAACCCAAAGATCACTGGTTCAATTCCCAGCCAGGGCACATAACCAGGTTGCAAGCCAGGTCTCCAGCCAGGTCTGTAGCTGGAGGCAGGTGAAAGGCAACCATACATTGATGTCTCTCTCCCTCTCTGCCCTTCTCTAAAAATAATAAATAAAATCTTCTAAAAAAAGAAAAAATAGAACTTCAAGTACTGCAGGTTATCTGGAGGCTAGTATGTGTTCATGCATTTAGGCTCAACTGAGACTATGTATTTACATTCTGCTTTAGTCAGAGAACAGGTTTGAGAAAATTGCCATATACCTATATATTTAGTGTTAGAGTCTTCTTAGTTTGATATATTATTGATTAAACTTTAAAGTAGCTATTTATTTAACTGTATAAGACTTATCTCATAGTCTAACCTCCTGATCTTGGTTTAGTCTTTTCACTTGATCTTGGTCCATTCTTCCTAAAGGTAGGTTAAAGACCAACATTTCAGTAATTCTGAAAGATGCGTAATTAAACTTGATGGGCCCAGCTGACAGATCTAATCACTGGACAAGTGCACAGAATAACTAGACCCCTTCAGCAGGCAGAGCCCTGTCAGCACTCTGCCTGCCTGCCTGCGGCAGGCTTATTCTTGGCTTCGCCTCTCCTTGGAGCACTGACTCAGACCCTGGTTCGCACCACTTGGAGAATTTTTTAAAATACTGACACATGGAAATAACACTGTTTCCATTAAACCAGAATCTCTGAGGAACGGACCAAGTCCTAGGGGTTTTTTTTAACTTCTTCATAATCCTAAATTATAGTCAGGGTGAGATCAGCCACCTTAGAGAGACTCCGTTAGGTCCTAGAAATTTGTGAGTACACTTTATATGTATTCTTCCAGAAAATGTCCAATTTCTCTGTCAAGCTCTTGAACTATATGATAGTAAATTACGTTAGCTTTTATAGCCATGGGCTGGGAATGATTCACAGAATTTAGAGGCATTTTAAAACTTTACTAATTTAACAACACATAAAAGTGAATCTCCAAATCAACAGAGATGGAAAAAATATGTACCAACTCTGACTGATCATTTCACAGAGCAAAGAATTTATACATCAATATTTTCAAGGAGACAAAAATCTAATAGGAACTGAAATGATGAATCTGATGTTTCAAAGGAGAATAGAAATTCTATTTTAAGAAAAATGTGTTATAATAATACATAGAAACATTCCAGCATTTGAAGTGACTTAATTTCAATTAACTAGGGGAAAATAACATTAAGGAAAGCTAAGAAACAAGGTGGATGTAATATTTTGACTAATCCTGAAACATAAAGCATTTTATGAGGGTTGTATTTATACGGTAAGCATTTGCCAGTATAAAGCAGCAAACTCAGATCAGTAGGGCTCAAATTACCATAAAGCAATGTTCACAAACCTTCTGTCCATAAGAAATCATCTGGAACTCTTGTTAAAATGCAGATTTTAATGAAGTCTGGGCATAAGGCCTGAGAGCCTGCATTTCTAATAAGCTCTCAGGGCGCATGGAAGCTGCAGTCCAAGAACCACAGTTTGAGTAGCAAAGCAGACTAACTCCCCTTGCAACTTCTCACTGATGAAGTTATCGAGATAACAGGCAAATTTAAAATTCAAAGTGCATTATGCGAATTCCACTCTCCCTGAAAAGAGAACATCTGATACCTTTTACAGCTTTGTGTAATGCCAGGGTCTCCACACCATGCTGAGGGTCTAAACACTGACACACACACACACACACACACACACACACACACACACCCCGGGGTCATGTGGCTCCTCTGGCTGGAGGGCCATCCTGTTAATTGAAAGGTTGCTGGCTGATTTGATTCTTGCTCAGGGCACACACCTAGGCTGTGGGTTCCAACCTGGCCCTCTGGGTATGTACAGGAAGCAACTGATTAATCTCTCAATCTCAATCTCTCTCTCTCAGTCTCTCTCTCTCTCTCTCTCTCTCTCTCTCTCTCTTTCTCTCTCTCCCCTACCACCACCTTTCCTCTCTCTCTAAAAGCAACAACAAAATGTCCTCTGGTAAGGAAGAAAAATAATAAGTGTCTGACTAACTGCTGGAGAAAGGGAAGTTTTAAAAGAAAAACCAAAATGAATCTAATTTTGACAGAGACGTCAGCGCCATCTCCACAGATAAATTCTGGATGAAAATGAAAAATATGGAATTATCTTTTCTTAAACATGGAAGACAGCAATCACTTGCCATTAACACTGACATGGGCCACGGCCTACTGGAGCCAGTTCTTACTGCCGCGAAGAGCCAACTGTTCGCATCTCTTCCCAGCTCCCGCCCTGTGTGGAGTGATGTCAACTTGGCAGCTTAACGGCATCAGCAAATGCTTTGAATCACAGCTTCCTCTGTACCCACTCCAACCCATCCACCACCCAGAGGAGGTTTACCAGCATATCTGGTGCATGGCTTCTGGTTTACCATATTATTCTGGAATAAAAGAAATATGAATCTACTGTGAAACACAGTGAAAAATGCAATGGCCCTGGGGCTGTCTGATTTAAAAAGCACAGGAAGCTTCAGGAAGTCTGTCTTATTACCTGAATGATAGGTATACGAGGCTGTCCCGAAAGTATTAGCCGCACAAACTTTTAATTATATTGACATTTGCTCGATACTTTCAGGACAGACCTGGTAAATATTGGAAACCAAGTGAAAGAATGGACAAAGAGAAGAACACAAAAGCAACACACATTCAGATCAAAGTCTGAATTGTACTAAATGATGATATGTTAAACGTGTTTTAAAGGTTCCTTTGTACCAGTGTTTTACAAACATTGCATCTCAGGACTCCTTGATAAGTCTTAAAAGGTACTGAATACACAGAAGTACATTTAGTTATGTGATAACATCAATTGATATTTATGTTATTTGAAATTTAAATAGAGAATTTTTGATTCTTTGTCCATTAAGCAACATAAAAATAACAGTGATAAATCCATAACATGTTCGCATTCAATCATATTATTTACAAGCCCTGGCTGGTATAGCTCAGTGAATTGGTGCTGGCCTGCAAACCCAAGGGTTGCTGGTTCGATTCCCAATCAGGGCATATAACCAGGTTGCAGGTCTCCAGACAGGTCCCCAGCTGGAAGCAGGTGAAAGGCAACTATATATTGATGTTTCTCTCCCTTTCTTCCTCCCTCCCTGTCTTTCTCTCTAAAAATAATGAATAAAATCTTTTTAAAAAACCTTAAAGAAAAACATTATTTACAAACAATAGCAATATATTCCAAAACTAATAAATGTAACACAAAGAGCTGCAGTGTCCTTGCAAATCTAAAGTCTTCCTTAATAGAAGTGGCTGGGTCCTTCTATTTGCTTTTGCATTCATGCTGTTGCTATACATTGTGTTGGTTGAAATATATGAAAGAAATCTGACCATACACAGATAAGTAGTTGTAAGAAGTATTTTAGTAGCTTTTTTCATGATTGTATATATTTTTATTTTATTATTCACAAAAAAACATGGCAAGTGATAGTTTCAAATCCAACCTTGAAACTATCTTTTAAGAAACCACATCAATGACTTTTGTGTACTGTTACATTAAAATCTTTGGTCTGTCTTACAGGTGAAATGGATCTTTTACTTATTGAATTAGTCATTTGGAAAATGTTGTTTCACTGACTGATGCAGAGTTTCCAAATACTGAAGCTCATTATGCAATATTTTTAAAAATCACATTTATTAATATTACTCCTGATCCCATCAGGAAAGTCAGTAAGAATTGGAAAGCAAATTCATGGTAACAAATACATGTTTTTTAAAAATTCCAGTTTTCACTTTAAAGCTCAAATACATTCACTGGTGAACATATTGTGAGTTATTTTCCTTGAAGTGATAGTTTCATTTGATTCATTTTTTAGCAAATGTCAGCCCTAAATATCAATATCATAGTTTGTCAGTTTTTCTTTCAGAAAAAGATGTAATTCAATTAAAAAATAAGTGAGTTCAGCACAGTGTTTTTTCTCAAGACAAACTGGGAACTTCAGTGTGAAGCAGAAAAGCTATAGGAGATCACTCCCCCCATTTTATCACACAAAATATTAAAAAGACATGTCCTCATGGGACAGTATTTAATAAAATTAACAGTAGTTTTGGGTTTTCGTAAGTGAAACAGGCTTTATTATATTTTCTTTTTATTGCAAGTACATGGTAGTGAAAAATACAATGACTACTAGTTCTGTGCCCTGTCTTGGTTCATGCTAAGGGGCCAGCAGTTCTCTCCACTATTGTTTTGCACCCTCAGTAAAAGTGTCACCAAAGTAGAAAAGCACACATAATGTCTTCTATTGCTGTGAAAACCTTTGGACATCATATGCCACCTGAACTAGTCTCAGGACACCCAGGAATCCAACATTGCTGTGCAGTAGTATTGCATCAGTGCAGAATTTTGTATTACAGTATCATCATAATATTATTTCACTGTACATGCTGATACTTTTGTTGTAGTATTTTGTAGTTTACAAAGGGTCTTCGTGCATATTATCTTGATTTAATTAGAGTGTGATATAAACTTCCTAGCCAATTGTTCTAGTAAATAATACCAATACTGAAAAAAAAAACAAAACTGAAATAAAATGCCCAGAAGCACAGAAAGGATATAGATGAAGTAGCTTTCTGCTGTCAGTAACAAAAACTCTAAAACATCAAGGATGTTGTTCCCTGAATATCTCCAGTAGGTGTAAGAAGACACATTTTGAATACTCCATTATTTCCCCAATTATTTAATAAAGCACTCCTTGCTGCAGCCTCAACCCATTATACCATGTTCTGCCTTATCAACTTACAGAATAATTGCTATTTAACGGTATAGCATACTTCATATACCTGAGAGTTATGCCTTCCTTTGGTGTTCTGCCCATCAAAGCCAACTCTCCTAAACACTACCCAAATTTTCAGAGCTCTGCGAGCTTTGCAAATTCCGTGAATTTGGTGGTGAATGTATGCATATGTTCCCCTCATTAATCTGTATATTCCAAATTTCTAGTTAGAAATTCTCCTTGGAATTGATCAACTTGCCATGTAAATGTTAAACACTATGGTGGGAGGGCCTGAAATAAGTTCATCTTATTACACTGTGGAAAATTTTGAGTCCTTAGTAGCATAAAATTCAGAGTAAAATAGTATCTTTGATTTTTCAGTTATCTTATTGTTTGTATATATAATTATAAATGGGTACATCTACATCTGTGTGAAACTTAATTATAATCTAATGTAAATTATATATAAATAATATATGTATGAAGGTATATACCCATAGATAATTAAATATTTATATACTATATCAATTAATGTAGCACTATGTATATATCTGGTTGTTTATGTTACCTCCTGGAATTTCCAGACATTTTTATGTCACAAATAGCTAGTTAGCTAAGCTTAATTTTGTATGTTTCTTCCTTTTTCCTAAGTAATATATTATTTGCTCATGACTACTTGAAATTTCTTAAGTCCTTATATCCTTTCACTCTTGTTTGATTTAGGAGGATGTGGCAGTTATCATTCTTCCCTTCTTTATGATCAGAGACTCTCATTTTATTCAAGGTAGCAATATCACAATTTAAAATTATATTTACCAGACTCCTTTGCAGCTAGAAGTAGCTATCTGATGTGAAGATGGGCATTTCTGGAAAACTGTGGATTGCTGATATACCCTTGCTTGTTTTTCATTGTGTCAACCTCCTTCTTCCTACCTGATATCCAGATGTTTTAACTGAAGTGACTACCCTGAAGCAGCAGAAAAAGCACAGGAACACAGGCCTCAACATTCCTGGGCCACTCTCTGGGCCCTGACCTTTTCTTTCAGCCCTTCTATGATTAAAACATTACACCATTTAAATTTTTTGTTACATGCTGCTAAATATATTTCCTAAAGGTCACAGGAGGTATTATTAATATACTTATATAGATAAGGGAATTGAGGCCAATTTTTATCACAGCTACATAATTTGATACATGGAAAATCTCAAATAGAAACATTTTTTAAAAGAGGACAAATCAGGCCAGTATACTTAGAAGTCACAAAATACTCATTTAATACACATGTGAGATAGGGAATTTGTTAACCTTACATCTGATCTGTTTATGAAATAAAACTCTAATTTCCACAATTTTCCTGCTTTCCTTTCACTTGCTTTTTTAAAAAGGTAGAATAATACACCAGAGATTACTGACATATATAGTAAATGACTACTGGTTAGTTGGTCACATATGGGGCCCAACATGATGGGGCATATATGAGCATATCAATATTTTTGGCTACTCTTCTCTTAAACCATTTGACCTTCTTCAAACTCACCGTAAATTTTTGTACTGTTGAGAATGTTCTTATGCAGTTCTTTCTTATATTTCACAAGTCTATTTCTCACTATCATGACTGACTTAACCATCACTTTCTTGGGGAAACCCATTACAGTTTCCCTCAGTTTTTACACGTCTCTTATAAGAGCTTATCCATATGTTTATTTTATGTATTAGTTGTATATTAACTTTGAGCCTCTTAAGTGTCTAATTAAACTCTTTATCATTATTTCATATCATCAATGCTAATATATACCTAACACTAGAAGATGTTTAAGTGTTTATTATGTTTTCATGGATAAAAAGAACAGAATCAAAGACTGAAAATAACATTGCTGTCACAGTCTTACATTTGCTAATCAGTGCTTCTATACTATAGGTCATGAAATCAATTTAGAGGGTGAGGATTATCATTTTACAAAATAAAATAGAAATCTATTCAAAAGAATAAAATAGAATAGAAATATCAGAGTATATCATATAGTAATGTTTTATCAATGAATATATTCATTCATTTATCCATTCAATAAGTATTTGTTGACCACCTAATATGTGCCCACATGGGCTTATGTGTGCATGTATATACTGAGTCATATAAAATGTATTTTATTTGCATTTATTTCAAATATCTGTGATCCCTCCCTGGCAAACCAATCCTTGTAGGGGAATTATATTCCCTGCCCCTTCAACACTGGGTTGGCCTCAAGACTTGACTAGGTCAATTAAGTATGAGAAAAAATTGTGTGTGATTTTCCAGGCAGAAAATTTAAAAACATCTCTGATCTTTTTCCTGTGCTATGAACTTAATAATATCTCAATAAAAACTGACCATCACCCTGGGTCTCTGAGTGAAAATAGCATAAAGCAAAGCTGTAATCAACTTCCAATGAACGTATAGTAGGAACAAGAAACGAAACATGAAATAAAAGACAAACTTGAGAGTAGTTGGTTACCACAACCTCACTTGACCTAAACTATTATGTGCTGGACGTAAACTGAACAAGAACTCATTGATTTGACAGGAAAACCATATGAGTGTGAGCGCTTGGAGGAAAACTTAGGAATCTTGCTCCCAGTGAATGGAACAAAGGGTCCCAGGCAAAGAAAACTCAGTTATATAGAACAAGGTATATGTCAATACAAATGTGTGAGGGTGTGACAAATAGTCACAAGGGATTTGTCATCACCAGTCCTAATTATGCATATATGCAAATAAAGTGAAAAGATAAAAATTCTAAACATTAGTATGTTTCCATATAAAACTTCAACATGAAGTTATTTATGTGAACATCTTACCATCTTGACTACTTACCTTTCAGCACAATTATTATGTACATCAACAGAAATGTGACAGAATAACATTGATGTTTTACTTGATTCCCAAAATAAAAACTGAACTCATGTTTTCATAGTTTCTGGCTTGCACTGCCTATTCTTATTTATGGTTAAAACATAAGAAAAAAACATAAGGAATAACTGTCAGGCCTGAATATTTCCTCTCAAGATACAAAAGCCTGTATTCCTTCTTCTTTGTAACTAGTAATATATATCTACTTAAAGATTTACTGGGTCAACTTTTTCAACCTAACATGTTGTCTCTAAATTTGGCCTGATATAAGAATTCAGTTAATAAAATTTAAAGCAGCCTCATTTTCATTGTCTTTTTAAATACAACTATGTATTAGAAATCTGGCAGAGGCTTCTGTCAGACTGAACTATTGAACCCGGGGCAGTAAAAGTCCCTCCCCAGGCAAGAGATTTAAATCATTTTCAAAGTTAATTTCCTGCTCCCAGATGGAGAACAAATCTAATTGGGTTTACTTCATTCTTCGGATGAACAGGAAAATGTCACTTGCATACTCAAAAAGGAGAAAAAGAAAATCTCAGGGCATGCAGTTTCTAATCCACATCACAGCAAACAAAGAAGGTGATTCTGAAATTGAAATTGAATATATTGGGTCATTTTGAATCTGAAAGCAGATCAGAATTTAATCTAGACAAATCTCCAAGTTTACTTCCAACCGAGTTCTGTTCAGAGATTGTGCCTGTTTATGCTAGAAATACATACATATTAACTTCAAATCATTTGCCTCAGAGGGGGGAAGAATGGTTTCTAGTCCTGAAAAGCAATCTAAGTAAACTTCCCAAGCTTCATCTGTGAAATGAGGTTAGAACCTTTTAAAGCCCTATATATGGAAAGGAAATTTTGTTCTTTATCTGCTAAGACTTAAAAATAAGATAGGATAATGCATATTTGAATCACAGAATAATAGGACCGTAGAAGAGACAAAATAAGTATGCTTGGTCTTAATTTAAGAGCTGCTGGGTTCTATTTAAATATTTGTTGCTATGTACCTGTTAGAAAAGATTCACATCTGCTGTCAGTCAGATGTTGATTACACCTCTCAATTGTGTTTTTTTTTCTTGGTAAGGAAAACATCCTCAGGAAAGAAGCAGGTATATCATTAGGCCTTTCTGAAACAAGTTAACCCTGGCTGGGCCGCTCTCAATTTACCCTACCACATATGGCTTTGCAAGGCTTCCAGTGAAAAGCCAAGCAGCAGGCTGCAGTGCAAAATGGCCAACATTTTCCTAAGTAACCTATTTAACTTTACCTCTATTTGAAGGACAGATCACCCCTGAAGTCAACAATACAAAGAAATCTTTTCTGATGGGATTCCAATGGACTTGATAATATTAAAGTTCATCTTTTCTTATAAATATAAAGCAGGAAAACAATTATGCCTCAAAGTGATGGTAAAGAAAAGACCTATGGAGTTTAAAAGAAGGTTTTATTTACCCTTACCCTTTCTTTTAAATGTCAGTTCATGTTGTAGAATTCCAATTTGTTGTTTAAAGTAAGTCTCTTTGTTTTAATCAATTGCTTAAGCCAAAGAATGCCAGACAAGTAAAAATAAATTATCTGTGTCTAATGAACAGAAAACTCAAAATCGATAACATAAAAATTGATGGTAGATTTAAAAAAGGAGACCTGGCTGATGGCACAGTGGATAAGGCACTGGCCTGAGAACCCAAAGGTTGCTGGTTCAATTCCCAGCTAGGGCACATGACCAGGTTGCAAGCCAGGTCTCCAGCCAGGTCTGTAGCTGGAGGCAGGTGAAAGACAACCATGCATTGATGTCTCTCTCCCTCTCTGCCTCTCTCCCTTACTCTCTCTCTAAAAAAAAAATAATAATAAATTTAAAACATCTTTAAAAAAGGATAGCCAGGATCTATTTTGTCTTCTGAAACACATATGCTGCTAAGTCTCAACAAGGCAAGTTGTAAGACATAACCATGAGCCACAGGAATCACCGCAAACATTTCTGCTGGAGCAAGATACCAAGGCAGAAAAAGGGAATAGTAACTCAGCATTCTTGAGAACCTAGTTCTGTACCAGGCAGGAGGTGAAGCACTTTTTGCCTGAAAAATCTCATTTAGTCCTTTTGTGCAATCTCCATTACACAAAATTCTGAGAGAGTGGCTCCAGGGTCATAAAATAATGGAACCCAGCTCCTTACTAAAAAGCAGTTATATTTTTTATGGAACCATAACATTTTTAAGAAGACTAAAATAGAATGTTTTGTTCCAAAAGCAGTCAAAAGCACAGAAATGAATAGAACATACTGAAAAATTTAATTGTAAAAAATTGTGTCCAGACATGTGTATCTTAGCACTATAAATTAAATAGCACTAGGCTCCTCACCGCTGGGGTTCTAATTACAGACCTGTATTAGATGATGATAGTTCCTCTAGTTTTAAGGGTAAAAAGTAAGCTATTACTAATCTCTTAAATATTACAAAATATTTATGGCAATAGATACCAAGTATAAAAATTTTTTGTAATGTTGGGATTTTTATTATTGAACCATAAAAGTGTGGGAACTTGAAGGGATAGAGTTGCAAAAATAATGGCATTAGTTCTTCTTTAGTCAGTAGAGTGGAGGCCCTTTCCAGTGGCAGGATGGTCTCATCATGTGCATTATCTCGGATTTTTACCGTGTGCAATTGTAGTTTAATACTTTGCTCTCATCTACCCCCATGTAATCAAAATTTATTTCAATGGATATCATTTCAACTAAAGAAACTGTCAAGATACCTGAAATTTGGTACTAGCTTTGTCACAAGTAGAATCTGGCCCATAAGTATGACTATAATGAAAAATATAAAGTTTAATGAGCAAAATACTTTTAAAGTAAACTCTTAACATTCCCAATGAATACATTCCACATCCTCTGCAAACACTTGGGCATCCTTAGCATTTTGACAGGATGGTTCTTTGTTAGTGTTGGGGTCAGGAATCCTGTGCATTGTAGAATGTTGCGCATTATACACTGTTTGCCTTTGGCAGACTTCATGGCTCTCCACACTAGATACAATAGCATTTCCTTCAGTACAAAACTAAAATGCCTCCAGACATAGCCCATTGCAAAGGTGCCCTCAATTGAGAACCGCTGCTCTGTAAGTTTGAGGACCATTCTTTAAAATAATGTTACCATTTAAATTACATGATTTTTGCGGATCCAGCAATGACTAAACAATAACCAGACCATCTTGAAATTTCTAAAATGTATTCAGGCAATTTTTTTTCAGGAAAATAGCTTATAGTTACCCAAAATATCGATTTGATGTGATTCAGTTTTTTCTCTTGAAATCATTTTTAAGATTCTATTTATGCAACCTGTGCCATTGTAACTATATACTGAGAGCAAAATTATTAAACTGAAAGGTCATTAATGACCTTATTAGATGTACCTGAAGTATTAAAAATGCTGCCATTCTGCATTCCTTAGTCGTCACAGGATGTACACAAACTATGCCTCAATGCTCAATGATGTCATTAGACATACAAACCCTTCTTATTTCTCTGTTTGCCATGATGAGTGTGTTGGCTTTTATCCTCAGTTCTTGTCAAGAAATGGCTATTGCATGAAGTCCACATTCAAAGAGGCAGCATGACCCAAGCCAGGGGCTATAGGGCTATTCTAGCCACATCTCTCCCCTCTTACTCATTTGTCACAAGTACTAGCTAGCCATTAAGTGTGACTAATATTAAGAAATAGTTTAGTGAAAGACAATATTAAATGCCCTCTCAGAAACCTCATCAGAAAATTTCTGCTTAGACATTATTGGCCTAACTTGGGTCCATCAAAATAATAATAATGATGATGATAATAATAATAATAAATGAGTCACTTTGAAGAGGAACCAGAGCTGTCATACCATAGGAACTGCCCTGCACATCCTTATGCCTCAGTTCTCTGGAATGTTCAAACATGGCAAAATAACCTTTGGACTGAGCTTAAAGCACCATGTATCCTAAAGAACTGTTTGTAAGGATAACAGGAAAGCAGATATCATGACTATCAGATTGACAGCTACCAGGCTGACAACTAAAATATTATTTAGAATAAACATCACTATGTTATACTATCTACACCAATAAAAATTACATCCTTCTATTGGTGCTTTTGTTCCCCCTCCCCTTCTCATAAATAATTATCTCCTAATCAAAACATTATTTGGGCTTCTGCTTGAATCAATGCTTCCTGGATAGACATTCTTTAATCTCAAATAAATGCTTGGTGCCTCTCACTTTGAAAGAAGGGCCTTTTATTCCTACATTAACAGGTGCTTTGGCTGAATTAGCTGCAAGGAATACTGGGAAATTAAGAAAGAGTGAGAGATGGAATTATTACTTTCTAAAACTAATCATGCCCAAAACCTGAGGTGAATACATCGCTGCTTACTGAGTTTGATTTCAAATCCAACTTCCATTAGTCAGGAAGAAGAAGAAATTTTATAGCAGTTAAGCTTCACCTAATAATAATCAACACAACAACAACAACAATAACACCACCACCAGAAATAACAGCTGCAGTATTAGAAAGCACTTATTGAATGTTTATGGTGTGACAGGCATCTCTCTAACAAGTTTAACTTAGGTTCCATTATTACCTTCACATTACAAATAAGGAAAGCAGAGCCCTTAATCAAACAACTTGCCTAAGGTTATACTACTGGCCTGTTTAAAAGTCTTTGAATGTCTGTTAATAAAGTTGTTTTTATAAAGAACTAATTTTGGTGCTTCATCACTAACAGGTTTTTACTTATTTAAAAACAAATAACCACTAAATAACATTTATATATGTGGAGACATTTGCTATTTGTTAATACAAATAAATAAATGTATGTATCAGATAGAGATGTGAAGAATGTGGGATGAAGAAAAGTAGGTTTATAGTTGTTCATATAGAAATAAATATAATAATTAAACAATAATGCAACAATAAACTGTTTCATGTACTCATAACTATAAACCTACTTTTGCTTCACCCTATATATGTAAGCAGACAAGAGATAATAACCAGTTACAATGTAAAAGCACATACAAATATTATTAATATTATTTAGAAATAATTTTGGAGTTTTTTACTCTTGGGGTAAAGCAGGAAAAACTACATTAATTCTCCTTAAAAATTAGTATCCTAAGCTGATGTACCCAGCTGGAAAATTGCTGAATTACACCTCATGCATATAATTAGTTGGTGATCTAATATGAGACAAGTAATAGCCACCATGTGTGTCACTGGTGTGATCAAAATTATAAAGGAAATTCTCCTAAATCTTAGAGGGAAAAAAAAGATGAGAAATAAATAAAAATGGCCTGGCTGGTATAGTTCAGTGGACTGGGCACCAGCCTATGAACTGAAAATTTGCTGGGTCAATTCCTAGTCAGGGCACAAGCCTGGGTTGTGGGCCAGGTCCCTGGTTGGGAGCATGTGAGAGGCAACTGATCTCTCACATACGATTTTTCTCTCCTTCTCTGCCTCCCTCCCTTCCCTTCTCTCTAAAAATAAATAAGTAAAATCTTCTTTTTAAAAAGAAAAATAAATAAATATCTCTCAAAACAGAAAACACTGAGCTGAAAAAAAGATATTTTTGAAGTGGAGATATCTCACCAAAATGAGGAGGGTTAACTTAGGGTTTGTTTCTATTTTGATAATAAAGTTAATTAACAGAATACCAATTTTGCTAAATGAAAATGTTAACATTATTAAATTTTAAAGAACTAAAATAATATCAGATAGAAAGAAAAATCAAACAAAGCAACCCACAAAATCTTGACCATGTGGAATCAGAATGGGAGATTGGACAGAGACCAACAGGAAAGCAATTCATATAAAAGTCAAACAGAGCTTTCACTATAAGGCCTGTAATAGCTAAAAGACTGAAGTGACGTGAAAGGAGCTGACAACATCCAGGGCTGCATGTATAATTTGTGAGACCCAGTACAAATGAAAACAGAGACCCCTTATTCAAAAAGAAGGACAAAAGAGATATACAAAGTATTAAAAACTAACTTTTTTCTTTATTCTGTGATCCCCCTCATGACTTGCCATGTTTTGTTTTGTTCTTTAATTTTCTCCTTAATTTAATTCTAATTGAAGAAAAATTAGAACTTTTTCATTATTAGTATGCATTTTTTAAAAATATATTCATTATTTTTAGAGAAAAGGGCAAGTAGGGAGGAAGGGAGAGAAATAGGACTGTATAGTTGCCTTTCATTTGCCTCCAGCTACGGACTTGGCTAGAGACCTGGCTTGCAACTTGGTTATGTGCCCTGACTGGGAATTGAACCAGTGACCTTTGGGTTCACAGGCTGGCTGGCACCTATCCACTGAGCCACCAGCCAGGGCTATATTACTGTGCATTTTATCACTTATCCTTAATCGTGCAATTCCAGTCTTAAATGCAAATATAAGACTAACTTGTATGTAGAATTACACAACTGGTGTTTCACAGTTCTTATTGTATATGTGCATATGTATTTTGCTCTTATCAGACAATAGAAAATGCTGCATGGAACAAACTCAACTCTTCAGTTCAAGTCTTTATATGTACATATTCTACAACACTGCCTCAGGCTTACTGGTAAGAAAGGACTAAAATGGAAGCAGCTCTTTCTTTCACTTTCCTTCTATATAATTTTCATCCTGGGTGTTTGGCAAATAAAGGAGAGTAGCAAGCATAAGAAAAGATGGTGGCACCTTCCCATCATTAATGTTTCTTAGAATACCACTGCATTCTTTCTGCATTTGAAGCAAGTTCTGGTTCAAACAGGAAGCACAGCCTCCCAGGACTTACTCAAGTGGTGATATAACATGCTTCCTTGTACTTTCTTTGAGTCTCTCTGAACTTTTATGAATCCATCCTAAATCCACAGAATTCTGTGCTCATGGGATGTCATGAAGACTCCACATGAATGGGGCAATAAGGAACGGCACACATACATATTGCTAGAAATGTATCTTTGACTGATCCATGTGCTCTGTTGTCTCATTGAACTTCACTTACACACATTCAAACACAAAATTACTGAATATTTTAAGTTATACTCAGCTGAAAAAACAACCCAAGCGTATGGTCCTTCTGAGCATGGGACTGAGCCCTTTCATGGCACAGGCTGAAAGCCCATGAAGCCAGCTTTGATGATATTTTAGCTTCTGAAACCTTTTTTAATAGTATTCAGCTTAAGGAGCAAAATTTAAAAAACAAAAACAAAAACAAAAAAACAACTTAATCCTGGCCCTGGCTGGTGTGGCTCAGTGAATTGGCACTTGCCTGCAAACCCAAGCATTGCTGGTTTGATTCCCAGCCAGGGCACATAACCAGGTTGCAAGCCAGGTCTCCAGCCAGGACCTTTGCTGGAGGCAGGTGAAAGGTAACCAACCGTACATTGATGTCTCGCTCCCTCTCTGTTTCCCTCCCTTCCCCTCCCTCTGAAAATAATGAATAAATTTTTTTTAAGTTGCTTTTAATAAATAAATAAATAAACTTACTCCTCTTTGGGTAGCAATATGTTTTAGTTTAGAAATTGTAATATCCTTTGAATGTTAACTAACAAACTTTGTTTAACTGGAGGTCTTAACTACAACCCATTCTTTTTCCTTAAAGAAACCTTAAAGAGCTCTGCTCCACTACATGTGAAGTAATTTAAGTTCTCAAAAAGAATTGTTATTTCCAAAAAAAAAATGATAAGAACAGGGAGTAAAGGTCAGAGTCATACCTTATACCTTATCATCTTCTAATGTTAAGGTTTTCTATTCTGTCAATTCTACTTTTCAGTATTATAACTATCACTATATTTCTAAGAACTTTAAAGGTGTTATTCACCATAATAATTTTCTGAAATGCATCTGGAATCAGTATTCAAAACTCACAAAGGAGCTAAGATTAGAACTCAAAACTCTTTACTTTCCTTTATACCTTGTGGCACTGACGTGCGAGGGAGAAACCTATAATTATACCAATAATGACAAAGGCATCCTGAATCATTTATGAAGAGTAGTCGTCATGCTACCTTTGCATAGAATATGACCCAATTGATTGGTTTCCATTGAACTAATTACTAATTTTAAAATGATCACCCTGTTGTCTGTTCCTATTGCAGCAGTGTTAATCAATAGAATGCCCATATAGTCCATTTTTAGTCCATCACCACTACCCTCCCTGGGGAGGCATTAATTAGAGAAAATGGCTAAAATGTTTAAGGATCATTACCCACAGTGTTTCAGTGAATAGAAAATATCTTTCCTGCTTCTGAAAGCAGCCATGAGATGGAACTCATACTGGAGAAAAATGCCTCCATGGTTTTTAATCAGGGATGGTTGCGAATCTTTTACGTTATAAACAAAACATGAAATTAAAAATGAAAAGGATCACTTACAGAAATTGGAACACCAAGTACCTATCATTTATAACCTTATGAATATAAGCAGTATATAAATGTAAAAATATAAAAAGCTATTTTTTCTATACTAATATCTAAGCATATATAAAAGTCATTTCACTTTTTTGTTTAACAAATAATAACATTTTACAAATAGCAGATGAAAATAGATAATGAAGTTAGCACATGTGTTTCCCATGGAGGGTTAGATCCGGGAAAGGACATGAGATAGGCCATATATTAATAGAGATAAGAAGATCCAGGAGTCAGCTTTTCATTCTCTGGATCCATTGCCACCCTTTGCTTGGAATCTTTGCCATTCCTACTCCTTACCCTCCTTCTTAGGGACAAAACAAAATCCTTGGGACAAAAGCAGCTAATACAAAACCAAAAGCCGACTATGTCAATCTTGCTCCTCCTGAGAAACAGAACCAATAGGAGAATAGATGATTTATTGTAAGGAATTGGCTCCTGTAATTATGGGGGCTGGCAAGTTCAAAGTCTGTAAGGCAATCCAGCAGCTGGAAACTCAGGTAGGAATTGATGTTGCCATCTCAAGTCTGAAGTTTGTGGGGCAGGTCAGCAGTCTGGAAAGTTAGGCAGAATTTCTATACTACAGTCTGGGGGCATAATTCTTCTTATCCCCCACCCCCAAGACAATAAGTTTTTTTGTTTTAAAGAAAAGTTTTTGTTTTTAAGGACTTCAAGTGAGTGATTGGATGAGGCTCACACACAATATCAAGGCTAAACTGCTTTATCTAAAGTCAACTGATTGTAGAGGTTAACCACATCCATAAAATAACTTCACAGATTCATGTTTCATTAAAGTATTAGGTACTATAGCGTAACCATATAGCGCGTTGACACATAAAATCACACTACCTTAAGAGGAAAAACATTCATGGTTTATGATAATGATGCACCAGCCCTAGAACTGGGACAGAAATAAGGAATTCCACAACACCTAGTTCTTTTACAGATCCAGCATGCTCTTTCAATGAAACCATGAATATCAGTTTACTTAACCCACTGCCTGGACTTTAGTAACTGCATGAAAAATATGAATTAGTGGTTGGCCATTTTAAAATCTGAGCAGCCTTTGGGTTATCCAGGCAATAACACTCAGTTGAATACATGGCTCTAAAGCTCATACCACGATGTTAATTTAGTCGGTTAAACCAGCTTCCTCCAAGACTTAAACTACATAATATGAAACATGGAAAGGATAATTTTGTTATAATGATAGAATAATGGAGCCAACTTAATATAGAAGTAGCTATGACATTATTTGGGCTGGGCATATAATTAGAAGGATAAAATGAGGGGGCTATTAGGAATACTTCACAATCTTTACCTTCCTATTCCCCCAACCTGTTGTATTCATTAATTTAATGAATGAGGTCTGACTTCCCTCAGATCTCTGTCTCTCTATCTCCCCTGCCACTTCCATAACAATTATTCTAAAACAAAAAGTCCCCGTGTCATTCCCAGTTAAAAGCCTGTCAATGGCTATCCATAAATCTCTCTCAAACCTCGTAACATGAAGCCTGTAAGCTGTCGGACCCCTGTATACTCAAATGGTTTAATTTCAGCCATTTCTCTCACCTTTTTCATTCTATTTTCAATGCATAATAATACAATTCTATTCAAATGTGATCTGTCTTTTTTGCCTCTGATCCTTTGAACATCCTTGTGTTTTGGGATATCCCAAAGCCCCATTGCAGATAAGTGGTTTAGGGTAGTATCAATACCATGCTTCTCTCTATATCTTTGGTGCCTACCTCACTATAAGGCATATACAGGTTAGGTTCAGAATAATACCTGTCCTCCCCTTCAGATGCCAAATTCTTCAAGCAGCATTGAGAACCGTATTTATTTCATCTTTACGCCTCTCACAGTGTCATTAGCAAAATACTTTACTCTTAGTTTCCTCAATAAATTCTTACTGAATTCAGTGGAAGTAGTGATAGAACTATAAACTCCCATAACCATTTAAAATAGGAAAATTATGTTCCAAGTGTTACAAAATGGGTACAAATGAACCATTTTGTATTGATTATAAATGGGGGCTGAATATGCTGTAAAGTGCACATATGGTAGCAAGAACACAGCTCTATGATATTGCTCAATATGATTCATGTCAAACTAATACACTAGCAATAAGTGTTAAACATTCAATTAACTACTTGTATGTCCTTTTGAAATGAGGAATGGTTTGAAGGGGACTGTTTAGGTCATTTAAAAGCACTTTCCTGGTTAATTTAAGTAGGTATTTTTTCCCTCTCCATTTAACTTCTTTCAAGTGTACAGGGGTCAGCAAAATTATTCTAGTGACCTTAAAGCCTGGCTCTTTCACTTCAACAGAAGGGTTTGCATGGTGTTTAGAGAAGCCCACATGAAAAAACAGATTTTCAGGTGTTTCCTTTCAGAAAGTTTTGGGCCCTCTGCTCTTTGACCAGTCTTTCTCTCTCTCTCTCTCTCTCTCTCTCTCTCATGCTACTGTAGTGAAGATCACAGTTATCCCAGTGCATTTGTTTTGGGATGGTTTCAGGTTCATTTTCATAATAATTTTAGGGACATTATACCAGAGCAATCCGTCCAGTTCACCCAACAGCTTCTCAGCATTTCATAAGTTTTGTGTAGAACAAGTCTGTAGACTCTGAAAGGTCAGGAAGTACCTATATTGTTCTCTCTAGTGCCTGGTACTAAATATGGTACATAGCAGGTATTCAATAAACCTTTGTTTGTTCATGAGGAAAAGCGAATGTGGCCTTTTAGGGCTAAGAGTGTACATACCCCTGGGTAATATCAGTCACTCTCAAAGATACTTTGAAGGATAAAGGTTCTTAGTCACAAAAAACAAAACAAAACAAACACTGTTTGCTTGAATCCTTCAGTAGTTAAGGATTATCCACAGGAAGGAAGTGAGATCTGAATAACATTCACTAGATGATAAAAGAATCCCAGTAGAGACATGGTACCTGACTTTGGCTGGAGTAAGATGAATAGGAGACAAAAGCTGCATAGTGAAGGTACTTTACAGAATCAATTCTAAGATACACATTTCTCCAAAATTAAACATCTCTAAAATATGAAATCACTTTAAAATTAATGATATTCTTTGAGATCAACAAGATCTGAAGGAATAAAATGTTGCTTCTAAGTAGAGCAAGAAAAAAAGTCTATGAAAAACTTCAGAGAGTATGTAGGAAAGTAATTCTGTAGACTTTTGAGGGAACAGGGCCCCTTTCACAACAAGCAATAAAAATTCTTAGAATGGCAAGCAGTTTCAAGCACTCTAACACGTGAGTTCTCCTTATACAGGGTGTACACCGTGAGTCCTGCAGTGCACATTAAGAAAGACAACAATGGTTTTTCTCAGTAACTTACATAGAATTTTCCGACTTGGGTGAATAAGGCCTGGAGAAAGTGTTACAGAACAGAATTTTCAAGACTCTCCAGGGAATATGGATTTCACATCTTATTGTCATTCTCAACCAGGCGGCAGTAATGATGCAGATACTATTGCCTGCACATGGTCCTGGCTGTTCGCGTTGTCATTTTAATTGAGTTATGTGAGTACTACAGGTGTTAATTTAATTACCATTTAAAATGCCTATAAGAATGACATTATGATTGTGCACTGAAATGAAAAGTTCTGTGCTCAGAAAGGCACAGAAACCATGCAGCAAGATGTATATTTAATGGTCTAGAGGCCAATTCCCATCCTAAAAGGAATGAATGTGAATATTTATTTTCTTGGACAGCAAAAACAAATTTATTAGAGGTAAAGGAGAAAGATGCTACAAGAAGATAAAGATGTGTTGTCTCTTGCTTCTATTGACTACTACATGCCAAGCAAGAAAGTGCCAGCAACAAATTTGCAGGATAGGTGTCAGGAGGTTGCGAGAGAATCCCTGTGACTATAGTAGGAAACACTTCTTAAAGAAACACTGCATCACTCACGCTCTTGATGTCACAGAGGACCATGTTCTGTGTCAAAACACAGACAGATACCAATAATTCTTGGTTTAAGAGGAATGCAGAAAAGTTACACTCTACATCTGAAATTGTTTTAGGAATATGTTACACAATTTGTTTCACCAATTCAAAAATATATATAATATGATGAATGGTAAAACATCTATAACAAAAAGTTCTTTTAAAAACGCCATTTCAATGAGCAGAGATAAAAATTCTAAGAGATAAAGTATCATGTCACAATTTCATGGGAAGCATGTGTTTTTTCTTTCTTTCTGAGTCATAATGGTGTCTTACATTAATAACTTACATTGAATTGTATTGTAATGCTTGCTGAATCCTGAAGTATTTGGAAAATCTTGGGGGTGGGGTGGGAGAGATCAATGTTTGTCAGAAATATGGAATCTAACCATGGTGATAAGAATAAAATGGATAAATGAAAAAAAGGCTAAAAGACTTTAAAAAGAAGTGTTTCATGTGATCTAAAAACAACAAAACCACTGCCATTAGTGTAGTTAAATAGACACTACAAGCTGGTTCCCAAAGCAATTCCAAGTTTAGAGTTGTCTTGGAGGTCATCTCCCACCCCTAGCCCCCAAACAGCCTATTTTAGTGCTGTCAGTGGAGCTTTGGAGAAAGAGGGGAGAAGCAGGTATTATATACCCTGGATTATCTAAGCCAGCCCTATTGCATCTTGGCATGGTACAAGTTACAGCCATATTGTGACTCTTTTCACATCTACAATGGCTTCTGTGCTATTCTGGCCCAGCTCACAGACCAGGGATAAGTATGGGATTTATGTGAAACTGGGTTTCATCTGATGCTGGTGATAACATGTGGCTAGGTGAACCATTCATGTTAAAGGGATAGAATATGCCCATTGCAGGGTTGTACCTAGAACAGCATTTCATTATGCTACAAAATTAACTAGACTTTCTTGAGTCTACATTTTTCATTTCCTTCTAAGTTGCCACATCCCTGGGAATCAGTCTAGCTCAAAATGACTCAGGCAATGAAGCTTTCATTTCTTCCCATGGGAAACTAATGTACAGCCTAATAGACTGTTAGGAAATTGTTTTTGATATTCAGCCTACACTTTCTCTTCCCTAATTGTATCCCATTACTACATTCTAAACAATTTGTCTTTCTTCTTTATACTCCCTCCTCAGATTCTTGTCTAGGAGCGTTTCAATTTGGCCAAGCTTTATAAATTAAATTGTTTTGATCTTAGTTTCTACTAGAAGAAAAATTTCTTGTTTCTAGTTTATTTGCTTGATATTTTGCAAATTCCCTTGCTGCTGGCTCTTACTCAAATAGTCAACTACCATTTACTTAGGATGATCTGATCACACAAGCCTATGAAATAGTATTGTCTTCTTATTTTGAATGCGAAATTCAGTTGATATCATGTTAGCTGTATATTACACTTCCAGTTTATTTTTAACTAGATAGCCTACTATCTACATCTCTTCTATCTACATATAAGTATTAATATTTGACATTATCAAATTATCTTTCCCTAAATTATATTTTGATTTACTTTTTACAGTTTTTATCTTACATTACATTGTTTTGTGTTCCTGCACATTATTAATAGATTGAAATTTATTAATAAACATCAAATAAATATGCAACTTAGGGTTATTTAATGGTGTATATAGCTTGTAAAGAACAAAAACATACTCTGGATGAATTATCACTAATCTCAAAGCTTCTTATTGCTAAATGCTATTTTCCCTTTTTTTGGTAATAAATATACCAGAAATTTATGTGACACATTTTAATGTTTACAATAACTTCAGATTTATTACCTTTGTTTACTTGGCTCTTAACTCTGTAATTGATTTCCATTATTTCTTTGAGTCCCCAAAATTATTAAATGCCATGCTGGCATTCACAGACACACATTCTCCCAGCAACGAATAAAGTGAACTTTTCACTCTATCTTACCTTCCAATAATATATTAAATATCATTTATGGGAAATGTATCTTGAACTTTGGGCACTGTAATTAATGGGATAGAGTAAAATATTCCTCAATTTCAGTCATTCTTTAACACTGATATAGGGAAAAAAACTAATGAAAAAAACTCACCTACTATAAGGAAAATAAACTCTCCAAGGAGAGGCTTCTTATAGGTTGTCAATAGAACCAGTTTCCCCAGAATCTTATTGGAAGAGAGATGTCACTTTTGAAAAACCCACCACCTACTATATAGTATTGTAAGGTCTCCGAGATAAATATGTTGGTTACTAAAGGCTGCAAATCTGACCTAGGTCTAAGAAAACTGCCATTTTACAAGTTTTGTTTTTTTTTTCCTGTGAATATAACTCTATCTGAAAAATTGACTGCAACATTCATCATACAAGCCTCCCCCCTACTCTTTCCCAGTCTCTCTGGTTATCTTTCAGAGTAGTGGGCAGCACTAGAGGCAAAATCCTGTGGGCATGTTCCCCAGAGCTACCTGAGAGAGCTAAAGCAGCATCTTGCAACCTGATGAAGTATTAGGGTCCTTTAGAGAAGAGCTGGCATTTATTCTACTTACCCTGGAGGACAATAAATAGGGGAAGCATCCTCACATGGAGTGATTTAATTTTTTTAAGATTTTATTTATTTATTTTTAGTGAGAGTTGAAAGTACAGAGAAAGAGAGGGAGAGAAACATCAGTGTGAGAGACATCAATCAGTTGCCTCTTGTAAGAGACTCAACTGGGGAACAAACCTGCAACTCAGGCATGTGTCCTGACTGGGAATCAAATTGGAGAACTTTCATTTTGAGGGATGATGCCCAACAAAAGAGCCACATTGGTCATGGCAATGCTATTACATTTTGATGATGATTGACTTTGTCTCATTGCTGTTTGGAGAAATATGAAGATTTTGTTAAAAATTTAAATTTATTCGATTAAAATTTTTAATAATTTTTGACATCTTAAATTAAATAGATATACTGTACATTGCATATTCCTATCTTGAGTGTGAAAATTGATAAATAAAATGTATAATGTCACTTTACACACAAAATCTCAACTGTACAAGTAAGAGAGAAAAGAGCATGGGAGAGGGAAAGATAATTAATAGTGTTGTTGACCTTTCCATTCGCCATGGTGATCAGAATATGGAGAATTAGATGTGCCTTTCTCTGAGTTTTGTCTCACTCATGTAATGCCTCTCATAGCAAAAATATCTTTGTGTCACATGTTATAATAAAGTTTTATACCTCTTAACCCTATCTGTTCAATCAGCTATGGTTCCATTTGCAGCAAAATTCCCCCCCATAGAGTGGCTTATGCATGTCATTTTCAATTCCTTCCCTCAAATTCTATTTTCTAATATTTTATTTTAATTAATTTCAGGCTTACTTATAGAAAAGATGTAAGAAGGGTTAAAATATGTCTTGTATATCCTTCTTCCAGATTCCTTGTCACCTTATTATTTTTGTACTATTGTTTCTCTTTCTCATATATGTGTATTACGTTTTTTCAAAACTATTTAAAATGTCCCTTAAAAAATTAGTCTATTACATAGTGTTATATGCCATTGAGTCAGCTCTGACTCCTAGTAACTATGAATGAGTGATGTCCACATTGTCCCATCCTAACAGCCTTGCTCAATTTCTGGAGACTCATCCTGTCGCTTCTTTTATTAAGCCAATCCATTTCATATTTGGTCTTCCTGTTTTCCTGCTGTCTTCTATTTTTCCCAGCATAATTGTCTTTTTCAAAGAAACTTGATTTCTTATAATGTGCCCAAAGTAGAACAGCCTCAGTTTTGTCATTTTGCCTGCAGGGATGTGTCAGTTTTCATTTGCTCTTGAGCCTACTTGGTCATCTTTTTGGTCATCCAAGATATTTATACAACTCTTCTCCAACTTAGTTTAAATGAATCCATTTTTTTTCCTATCAGCCCCCTTTAATGTCCAACTTTTGCATCCATACATGGTAATTGGGAATAATAGGATATGAATGATCTTAGCCTTGACTTCTAACTACACATCATTGCTCTTGATGTTCTCTCCTAATTCTTCTGTCACCACCCTTCCAAGTCTCAACCTTCTCTTGATTTCCTAGCTGCAGTCCCCATTGAACTGATGACCAAGGCAAGCAAAATATTTAACAATTTTAATGTATTCATTGCCTGTATTAAAATTGTGTAGTTCTTCTACAGTCATAATTTTTATCTTTTCGATGTTCAAATGCAGCCCTGCTTTGGCACTTTCTTTTTTCATTCTCATCAGAAGTCATTTCAAATCATTGTTACTTTCTGTCAGTAAGATGATATCATCTGCTTATCTTGTTATTAGTATTTCACCAATTTTCACTCCTCCTTCCTATGAATCTAGTTCAGTTTCTGAGTCCATATCAAACAAATAGGGAGAAAATATGCACCTTTGTTTGTCATCTTTGCTGTAAGAAACCATCCTGTCTCCAATTCTGTCCTGACAATGGTTTCCTGCCCACAATACAGGTTTTGCATTAGGGTAATCAAGTGTTGCGACATACCCATTTCAGGACAACACATAGCTTTGAAAAATTTATACAAAGGCTTTACTATAATCTATAAAACATAGACTAACCTTCTTTGGAAATTCTTTGGAGCACTCTATATCCAATAGATGTTCATAACCATAGTTCAATTATCAAAATTAGAAATCAACATTGATACAATACTACTATATAATCAACTTACCTTATTTTTCTTTTGCAGCTTGCTTCAAAATGTCCTTTAGAGGAAATACTAATACTAATAATTGTGGACAATAATCTAATCTAGTGGTATTTTTTTGTAATCTCAGTTTCCAATTTTCTGTTGCTAATATATAGAATGGCAACTATATTTTGTATATTATTTTTTTAATACTATAACCATTCTAACCTATTAGTTCTCATAGTTTTTTTGTAGTTTCCACAGTTTTTGCATAGATAAGTTTACCTTTAAATAGTTTTGCTCAATCAGTTCCAAATTGGATGCATTTTATTTTATTATTTTAGTTTAGTTTACTTTCCTTACTGCACTGACAAGAACCTTGAGTACAATATTGAATAAAAATGTTGAGGGTGAACATCCTTGTCTTATTCTAGTTCTTAGGGGAAAAACATTCACTCTTTCACTGTTAAGTATGATAGTAGCTGTAGCCTTTCTGGAGATGTCCTTTTCCAGGATATGAAAATTCTGTCGTGAGTGAGTTGAACGGTGGCCCCCTAAAATATTGTCTCTTGTCCCTGGGGCCTGTGAATATTATTCTACTTTTTTCAGAAGGTCTTTGCAGATATAACTAAGTCAAGGATCTTGAGATAAGAGCATTATGGATTGACAGATGAGCCTCAAATTCAGTGACAAATGTTTTATGAGAGACAGAAAATGAGAAGACAGACATACAGCAGAAAAAACAATGTGAAGACAGAGGAAGAAATTGGAGTGATAAATCAAGAAATCATCAATAGCCACCAGAAGGTGGAAGAGGCAGGAAAGGATTCTCCCCTAGAGTTTCCAGGCTAAACACCACCCTGCTAGCACCTTGATTTTAAACTTCTGAGCCCCCACTCCCAGAACTGTGAGATAATAAATTTTTGTTGCTTTAAATCATTCAGTTTGTGATGATCTGTTACAATAGTCACAGCAAACTAATATACCTTCTACACTTACTTTGCTGAGAGTGTTTCTTTTCTTTTCTTTCTTTCTTTCTAACATATATTCAAGTTATCAAGAGTATTTTTTCTCCAGTTGCCTTTTTCCCCTTTAAATTTTTCCATGTGCGTTGTATTGATGGATTCCATTGACTGATTTTCAAATGTTAAACCAACTTTTTATTCCTGGGATAATGCTCATCTGGTCTTTCTTTGATTTTGGAATCAGAGTAATTATGTCTTATAAAAGTTTGAAGTAATCCCCTTTTTAAAATACCTGAAAGAGTATGCATAGAATTGATATTATTTCTTTCCTAAATGTGATAGAAGTAACTAAGATATCTGGGCTTTGCATTTTCCTTGTGGGGAAGTTTTCATTCAAAATTTAAAATAGATACAGATGTATTTCCATTAGCTACTTATTCTTGAGTGAGCTTTTGCTGTAATATTGGCATAAAGCTTTCCATAATAATCTTTTATCATCCCTTTAACATATGTTACCTCTTTTGTTCCTGAAATTGGTAATTTGTAACTTTTTGGCTTAATCCATATGACTAAAAGTTGATTAATTTAATTGATGTTACCATAAAAACAGATATTGGTTCAATGGATTTTCTCTATTATTTTTCTGTTTTTTACTTCATTAATTTTTACTCTGCTTGTAATCATTTGCTTTTACATATTTTACATATAATTGCCTTTATTTTCTAGTTCCTTTGGATAGAAGCTGAGGTCATTGATTTGAGACATTTCTTTTAAATATAAATATTTAGTGCTATAATTTTTTTCCTAAGTTCTTTTTTAGTAGCATGCCATAAATTTTGATAATATCATGTTACCATTTTCATTCAATTCAAAATACTTCTTAAATTTTCATTTTGGTTTCTTCTTTGACCCATGGATTATTTAGAAAAGTATTATTTCATTTCCAAATATTTGGAGAATTTTCCAGATCTTTCTGTTGTTTATTTCTCATTTAATTTTGCTTAGAGAATTTATTATATGTGACTTGAAATATTGTAAATTTATTGAGACTGGTTTTCTGGGTCAAAGCATGGTATATCTTTGCAATGTTCCATGCACATTTGAAAAGAATGTGCATTATGCTTTTGTTGGGTGGAATGTTATATAAATGACAATTAAGTCAGGTTGCTATGTAGATACTTTATAGGCCTTCAAAGCTTCACTATGTATATGAAATCCTGAGAAGGTGCTTGGTGATTTCCCACAAGTTTTCCTCCTTGTCCACAGTTTAGAGTCTGTGTAAAACTTATTGTGTTTCACTGGTTCTTCTCTATTTGCCTGGTTTCATGGTTAAGCATTAGCTATATCTTCCTATATTCTGAGGTTTGAAACTAGTTAACTGGTTTTTATAAAAGGATTAACTTTTAAAATGTCAGTACTGTCATGTCCTTCAGAAAAGAATGTTTTTTAATTTAAATAATTTATAGTTGTAATTTAAATAATGTGATTGGTCTATAAAAGAAAAAGTATAATGTACAAAGACTTGATATGAACTCAGAAAAACCCTTTGAATTGAAAATTAATAAAAATAAATTCAGATTGTTGAAGATTAACTTAAATTAGTCAAGTATAATTTTTAAAAATATTATATATGTAAAGAGTTAATGGTCCTGGATAGGTAGCTAGGTAGGTAGTTACAGTGTCATCCTGATACACTAAGGTTGCATGCAGGTTTGATTTTTGGTCACAACACATACAGGAATGAACCAAGAAATGTATAAATAAATGGGACAACAAGTCTCCCTCTCTCTCTCTCTCTGTGTCTCTCTCTCTCATACACAAATCAGTTAAAAATTTCAATGAGTTCATGAAAAATAAAATTTCCATAACCCATAGTCTTACCTTTCAAATTGCTTATATTTTAAAGGTTAATAATAATGTACATAAGTAACTATTAGACAAGGCAGGATATGCTATTAAAGATGACTCTTATCTTTTCATTAATTATATATTAATATCTTATGTAGGAGAGAGGAGATAATTATTCTGACCAGAGAAACAAAGAAGTCTTCTTGGAGTAAGTAGCAATCAACATGAACTTGGCAAATGACTGAAATATTCTAACACATGGTTTTGAAGATGTGAGAGTAAGAAACCCAAAAATGAGCAAAAATGAGATTGTATAAAATGATTGAAATTCTTTAGTCATTATATGTAGATATAATTTGCTAAGAAAAAGCCCTTTTGAAAGTGTTACTCCAGGTGGTTCAGACAAAGGTATCTTTCAAAAAATGGTATATCTTCCTAATTGAATTATGGGAGAATGGTGGTTTGTCCAAGTCCCATTTGATTGAACAAGCCTCAGTAGAGGGGTATAATCTCCACCAAACCAGCATTGCAAGAGTTGCTAAAGAGTCTGCTTTAAGAAGACGAGGAAACAGAAAGAGACAGAGAGAAACACAGGTACAAAGAGGGAAAATTACAACATATCAGTGCCTATCAATAATATCCTTAAATTTAAATGAATTAAATGCACCAATCAAAAGACAGAGGGTAACTGAATGGATAAGAACCAACCAACTTTAACTTATGGATGCTTTAAAATAATCTTGTTGTAAGTAGATTTTACTAAATAACATACAGTTTTCTGTTTTTGTTATGTCTGCATTACTGCAGGTTAAGTTTTCTTAGATTGGAATTATTTCCTAAATTAGGAAAATCAAATTACTTGCAATAACTCAGAAAAAATCAAATTCAGTTAAGGGGGGAAAAAAGTAAGAAAATGTGGATGTAAGCCCTGGCTGGTGGCACAGTGGATAAGGCTCTGGCATGCAAACCCAAAGGTCGCTGGTTCAATTCCCAGCCAAGGCACATAACCAGGTTGCAAGCCAGGTCTCTAGCCAGATCCATAGCTGGAGGCAGGTGAAAGACAACCATACATTAATGTCTCTCTCCCTCTCTTTCTCTCTCCCTTCCCCTCTCTCTAAAAATAATGAGTAACATTTTTTAAATCTTTCAAAAAATAAAAATAAAATGTGGATGGATAGTACATAAAGTACATGCTATCTTTCTTACCATTACAAAATGTATGCTTGTTTGTGGGTGTAAGCTATATAGATTTTATTAGCAATATATGTTTTATATATAAACCAAGTGGTAGTTGGTGTGTTAAGAAATTAGCCAATCTTTAGTTTAGAAAAGATGCTGAGAGTGAAGAATAATTTGGGATGGAAGTTACCAACTACTAAACTATATGATTCATGTACTTAGGCAATATATATTCTCACATTAATTTTTTTTTCAGGTAATACATTTTTTTTAAAGATTTTATTTATTATTTTCAGAGAGAAGGGCAGGGAGGAAGGATCACATTAGTATTTAAATTAGATGAAATTCCTTTCAAATAGATAGTAGAAACAGACATTTCTAGCAATGAAGGCCCCAAACTGGGGATGCTTGGGAAAATGTATTAACACTATAGTAAACATTATTCAGATGTGACCATACCTAATCTCTACATCAATACACTCTTAAATAGTTCAGTGATTAGTTTAAGACCACATAGGAAGTTAACCACAAGTTCAAAAAATAGCTAGAATACTACTCAACAAAATTATTTAAATCTTAGGGGTTTTTTTTACCTCAAATTAGTAAATATCATAATTTCTACTCTATATGGACCAGCTGAGCACTGCAAGAGCCATTATTTCTGAAGGCTTCAACCAGTAAAACATATGTAGCAAAGAAACAGAGGGTATTGAAAGAAAAAAGACCTCCGAATGGCTAAAAAAAAAAAAAAATCAATTTACTATCTAAGATGGGAAAACTCCAAAAAGAGTAAGTTGTAGTTCCATTAGCGTAAAATAAAGTTTGGTTATATTATTGGAGGGGGGGGGATCTGACTCAGAAACCAAATTCATTTTTTGCTGTGGGTTTGGCATTGTCTCTAGGACAGCTTTCCTGAAAGTGAGTTCTGCAATATACCATTTCTGTGATATATTTCACAAAAATTCCAGAGTAAAGTATTAAAGAAAAAAAAGAAAAATGCTTAATTTACTACAATATATCTAAAATATTATAATTTATTTTGTATTAATTAGCCCTGGCTGGTGGCACAGTGGATAAGGCACTGACCTGAGAACCCAAAGGTTGCTGGTTCAATTCCCAGCCAGGGCACATAATCAGGTTGCAAGCCAGGTCTCCAGCCAGGTCTCCAGCCATGTCTGTAGCTGAAGGCAGGTGAAAGGCAATCATACATTGATGTCTCTCTCCTTCTCTGCCTCTTTCTAAAAATAAATAAATATATATATATATATAATATATATAATATGTATTAATTACATAAGCTATTGACATATTTTAAATTTTTAGTATTAACTCTTCAAAATCCAATATGTACTTTACAGTACATCACAATTTGAACTAGCCACATTTTAAGTGGCTACCATGTTGAACACTACACTTTTTTTTTTTTTTAATTTTATTGTTGTTGTATTACATCCATCCCCTTTTTGCTCCCCTCTGTCCCCCTCCTCACCCACCCATTCCCCCCAAAGTCAATCCCACCTTTTGTCCATGTCCATGGTTCCTTTATACTAGGTTCTTGTCTAAGCTGCTCCCCTTTCTTGCCTCTGCCTCCCCCCTCCCCCCAACCCCGTTCCCCCTGACCACTGAAGGCCTAGTCACTGTATTCATATAATTGGTTCTGTTTTGCTTGTTGTTAGTTTTGCTCATTATTGTCCTGTAATGGGTGAGATCATATGATACCTGTCCTTCACTGACTGGCTTATTTCACTAAGCATAATACTCTCC